>NXFB01000026.1:55628-71246 GCA_002525835.2 Ipomoea batatas | reverse complement strand
ATGATGAGAAGGGGGAATGCCCAGTTATGATTTCCAACCCTCGTGCAAAATTTACAGTGGTGAAGTAGGTAAATGGAAGGAAAATTGATGTTTAACTGACCGTGTATAAATGCATAACAAGTTTGAGCATTTTCCTTGCAAGCAGTTTATGTTCAACCTAATGTGCATGGTATAAAATCAGCAGAGCTTTAACTTTGGTAATGAAAGTTTATCTCTGAGTGAGTCTCATTAATGCCTAAATTGATGAATTGGGACTTCTGCTATGTTTCCAGAATACTGCATGAAATTTATTGGAGTGCTTTGCATATGTGTGATTCCTCTAGTGCTTGTTCCCTTGCCTTTAATTTATCTTTTATTTTCGTTTGTTATCTGTAGTTGTCCTGCTTTTGCTTGTATAGTTGTAAGCTTGTTTATGTTCCTTACGCCAACTGGAACCACAGTTGAGATATGTATGGAGTATAGTAATCAGAATCTGTATTCTGTTGGGCAAAAGTCCAACCAAATAGACAGACTGGGAGACAAACCTTGAAATGCCTGCACGAGTTTCAAGGTTTGTCTAGTTCATGCCAACAACGTGCCAAAGGTTTCTGTTGCACGTGGCTCACGTATCCTCGACCTGCCATCTAGGCTGCGGTGTCACTCGCGAGGTTTGATCCAACAGTGCCCCACCGGAAAAAAATAAATCATTTTTGATATATGATTAAAAAATCTTTTTTTGAAGGCTGTGGTGTCACTGACTCACTGGGGCAAATTATGCCGTGGACCCAAGTCTACTTTGCAGTGGACCTGGGTCCAATACGACGCCGTTTCACTATTTAAAAAAAATTAAAAAAATTACTAAATATATCGCTCTGAAATGTGTGAATGTGGAGGTTTCAAATTGTGAATATGGAGTATAGAATTTGTGAATGTAGAGTTATGAATGTGTGAATCTGTAGTAGAGTTAACAGAGTTCTAGCAACTTGTAGTCCTGTAATGTGTTAATGTGCCGTTCCCAAGTTGTGAACATGGAGCATAAGACCTGTGAATATAGAGTTTTGAATGTGAATGCATAACAGTAGTAATATAGTTACTAAACATATATCCCTGTAATGTGTGAATGTGGAGTTTTCAAATTGTAATATGGAGTATAGAGTCTGTGAATGTAGAGTTTGTGTTCTGTTGCGATGAGGAGCCGTTAACGCCGTTAATTTCTTTTATCTTTTTTTTTTTTTTAATTGTGAAACGGCGTCGTATTGGACCCAGATGCACCTTGCAAGGTGGACCTGGGTCCATGGCATAACAACTCGACTCACTGGTTATTAGTCTAAGTTAATGTTGTCCTGAGACAATTTAAATCGCTACTAGTATTTGCCGTCTATTTGCTTTCTTCAAAAATAATGATAACGATAATGTTAGTGAAAAAACTTTGGACTAACATATGCCAATAAAATAAACCGTGTACTTTTTGAAAACAACAGCAACTAAATAATATATCAAACCGAAACCAAATGCGAAATACAACCCGACGGAACAGAGTCCCACACAGAAAGGACAGGGAAAGAACCAGTCGCCCGTGCAAGCATCGCTGACCTATTGACATGACAGACAACAGTGTCTCCAATGTCCCTTGCAATTAAACGACATTGCTGAATGATCAAACCAATATAAGAGTAGTCTGCAGATAGTGAATTAAAAGAGGAACTAAAATTTAAACAATTTGTCTCAACAATGACATTAGCCATGTTGTGATTCTTTAGCCAAGTTAGAGCCTCTTTCACCGCCATGGATTCAGCTAGATAGGGATCCCGAACGCAATTCAACCGACCAGCACATGCAGCAACAAATTTGCCACCGTGATCCCTAAGCACAGCTCCAAAGCTCACACTATCATCCACAAGAGCAGCATCAACATTGCATTTCAAACGACCGTGCGGAGGACATAGCCAATTGCCAGAAGATGAGGGGGTATTACCTTGTAAAGAAGGCATCCTAGAATTGTAAGTCTGCTTCCATGAAGACACAAGAGAATTGACATGAGCTTTGATCATGCTAAGTGCCCATGTTTTGCCATTCCATACCATGTCATTCCGCACCATCCACAAAGACCAAAAGATGGCAGGCATACGTATGCCACGATCACATTCTTGGTTGGCCAACTCAGCTTTCACAAAATACACAAAAGAAATACCATGCAGAATGCTATTAGATCCCCAAACCTGACTAGCCACGGGACATTCGCACAAAATATGCTCCATTGTTTCCATCGTGGCATTACACAACACACAACCACCACCGACAGAAACATGCTTAGTACGCAAAACCTCCAGAACAGGTAATAGATTGCGAACGCAACGCCATAGAAAGTTCTTGATGTTGGGTGGCACCTTAAGATTCCACAACCTCCTCTAGTCAGTAAATTCCAGCGAAGATTCTTGCTGCATATAATTACGGGTGAGCGTATGGTATCCAGTACGAACCGAATAGGATCCATGCATGTCATACCTCCAACACCATGAGTCTGGATAGTTAGTTGAGATAGGAGTACGTAGGATTCTTGCAACATCATCTTCAACAAAAAGGTCTCGCAGTAAGTCCTCATTGTAAGCATTAACCGAATTAGACTAACCTCCAGCCATAGTTGTTGCTTGTGAATTTGTTGTAGATGCTAGTAGTTGTGTGGTAGAATTCCTGCAGAGTTTCTGTATAGTAGTGTCTCCCACTTGCTCTCAGGACTTTTGTATAGATGGTGTAAAAGGTAGTAACCTGAGCAGTGGGGGACCATATGCTTATATAGCCTATTGAAACATCAATATAGGCATTTGTAACGGTTGTAACAACAACCGTTACAACCTTAGATTAAATGGTACCACATTATGGCCATTGAAGACCATAATTGCACCATATACAAAATAGAAAATGTTACACTCATCCCATACACCATCAGGTGTAAGAAGATTACAGACTCGAGTTCCTCTTAATTCCTCCACGCATGGTGTTTGAAGCTTCGAATTATCTTTATCAATAAGCCAAGGCCAATCCCAGACCAAAGTATCCTCTCCGTTGCCCACTCGACGCACCACACCATCACGTAATAGATCCTGACCAGCTAATATACTGCGCCACAAATAACTTGGGTTGTGACCAATAGTTGCATTGAGAAAACAAGTGTCTGGAAAACTTGGCCTTCAAGATACGGCTAACCAAAGATGTAGGATTAATAAGTAACCTCCAGCCTTGCTTCGCCAAAAGCGCCAAATTAAACTCATGAAGATTTTTGAACCCTAACCCTCCATTACACTTCGGAATAGTCATTCGAGTCCAGCTGAGCTAGTGTATCCCTTTCCCACCACTCGAAGCCTTACCCCACCAGAACCTATTAAGAGTCCTCTCGATGGCAGTACAGACAGAGTTAGGGAATAGGAAAACAGACATTGTGTATATCGGCATGGCCTGGGCAATAGATTTAACCAAAACTTCCTTACCTGTCATCGACAAGAACTTCTTTTGCCACATATTTATCCTATCTCGGACCCTTTGTTCAATGTAGCGGAACACTTCTGACTTATTACGACCTAGGAAAGATGGGAGACCAAGATATTTTCCAAAGTCGTTTGCTTGTCATACACCTAGCACCCCTGCCACATGCATGCATACTTCAGTTCTGGTATTTGCACTAAAAGTGATACTAGACTTATCAAAGTTCACCATTTGGCCAGATGCAACACTATAGTCAGCCAGACACTTTTTTTTATTTCTTGAGCCTCCTGATCATTCGCCCAGAAGAAAAGTAAGCTGTCATCTGCGAAAAACATATGAGAGATTGTAGGTGCCCCTCTAGCAATCTTAATTCCGTGAATGGCCCCTCGATTTTCCTATTGTTGAAGAAGCATAGATAGTCCTTCTGCACACACAATAAACAAATAGGGTGATATAGGGTCACCCTACCGGATGCCCTTAGTTGGTAGTACATGACCAGCCGAGACACCATTTACCAGAACATTATAATTCACTGTGGATACGCAAAGCATTACAAGATTAGCCCAACGTCTGGAAAACCCCATAGCTAATAACATACGCTCAAGAAAATGCCACTCCATTCGATCATAGGCCTTGGCCATGTCGAGTTTTAGAGCCGCCTACCCAGTATTACCAGTCCGCTTAGTCTTTAGATAATGGCCAACCTCCCCAGCAACAATGATATTATCAGTGATCAGACGGTCTGGGACAAACGCACACTAAGAGGGAGAAATAATATCATCAAGAACACATTTCATTCGATTTGCTAATACTTTGGCAAAAACCTTGTATGCTACATTACACAGAGCTATAGGCCGCATGTCCGCAACACATTCAGGAACTTTCTTTTTCGGGATCAAAACCACATCTGTGTTATTAATTCCCGATGGCAGCATACAATTAGTAAAACAATCTGAAACGAACTTAATGATATCATAACCAACGATCGACCAGAACGACTGATAAAAAGATAGCGACATACCATCCGGACCAGGAGCTTTGTCAGGCGCCATTGAAAACAATACAACTCTCAATTCATCGGGATCAATAGGACGAAGAAACTTATCATTAGAATCTTGCGAAACTCGGGTGGTCAATCCACACAGTAAATCTTGTGCTTCGCTTGAAGATTGAAAAATGGCAGAATAATAACTTATAACCTCAGCATGCATTTCGTCACCCTCAACCCAGTTGCCCGTGCCATTCCTTAGACGAACCAAGAAGTTCGACTTTTTTTCTATGACTTGCGTATTTGTGAAAATATTTAGTATTCGAGTCCCCTTCTTTTAGCCAAAGTTGTTTCGACCTTTGTCGCCAATATACCTCCTCTTGACTAAGAAGCAAACCAAGTTCTCTATCTGTGTCATTGAATGCTATTACATCTGCGTGATTACGACTGCCACGCAAAGAATCAAGTCGTTCCCGCAGCTGTTGAACTTGCTTGCCAAACTTTCGAAAATGGTCTCCTCCCCAGTACCACAAATCCTGGCCACAATTATAAATCCTCTGTTGAAATTGTAATCCGATCGACCACGTCCAAGATGACTCGACAACCTGTTTACAATTCGCATCCAAAAGCCATGCAGATTCGAATTTATACCTCCTGGGACTTTACAAGGGCGTCGATTGTTAATATCTAAGAAAATGGCGCTGTGATCCGATGATGTGGCATGCAAATTGTGGACAGAAACAACATCATAAAGATCCCTCCAATCTGAGGAACTCAAAGCACGGTCAAGTCGCTCTTCAAGCCAATGGTTGGTTCCACGACCCCTTTCCCACGGGAAACCATGACCATGCATACCCAAATCAAACAAATCACATTCCTGCAATGCATCATTAAAACCCCGTATTAGGTAATTAGGGTGGGTATTTCCTCCCTGTTTTTCACTATGGCTGGCAATGTCATTAATGTCGCTAATAACCACCCATGGAAGATTGGAACGACCCTTTAAATCACGAAGTAAATCCCAAGACTGTTGTTGCTTAGAACGCTCTGGGAAGTCATAGAAGCATGCTAATCGCCATGGTGGCTTAGGAGCAATAGATACAATGACATCTATGTGATTACTCAAATAACTGAGCAGATTAGCCATATCCGAATTTTGCCATAAGAGAGCCAGTCCTCCTCCCAGCCCAACCCTATCAACAACAAATAATCCTTCAAAACCCATGCGGGTACGCAATTGCTCCAACTGAGTCGATCTAGCTTTTGTCTCCATGATGAAGACAAAATTGGGTCGTTTTATGGACACGAAGCCCAACAATTCCCGAACTGTCCTAGGGCCACCCAAACCCCGGTAGTTCCAACTTAGAGTACTCATTGGCCATGGCGAGCCTGGGAATCCAGACCCGCCGAACACAAGTTTTTTGACCCCTCGCTTGAATTCTTAGGAGCCTCTGATATGGTGATATCTCAGGGTAGTTCTTGATTTTCCACCCCCTTATCCTCCCGTCTCCTTTTCAGATCAGCGTGCACAATGATCGAATCCTCAGCCCGTATAGGGTCAATCGAAGGTGACGCTGGGGTTGACGGCACACACAGAGGATGCAATGGTAAATCTGCAAGCAACCATTTTTTCCCAACTGGCTTGGTTTGTCTCCTAGTACCAGCCCTCATCCAGGACCCATAAGGATAGTCCTTTGGTTCAATCCCCTCCTCATATGCCTTCCGACAAAATGCATCGGAATGCCCTAACAGACCACAACAGAAGCAAAACATATTTAGTTGCTCATACTTGAATGAAACCCAATGAACTGTACCATCCCGCATACGGATCTTCATCTTCCTCTTCAGCGGATCCTTTAGACTTAGCGTGACTCGAATGCGAAGATAGCTTTGCCAAGTCCCACCAAAGTTATTTGGATCTGCTTTAATAAAACTGCCCACATGGTTACTAATCTGCTCAATAAAATCAGCATGGGCATACAGACTCGCTACGTCATAGACTTGTACCCAAAAATAAGAGAATCCAAGGATACATCTTCCGGGCGACACCCTGTAGGATCTGGTTTACAAACCAAGGTCTGGTTTTCAAAAGACCATGGTCCTTCATTAAGTACCCGATTCATATCCCGGACGTGAGGGAACTGGAAGATAAACAGATTATCATCAAGGGGAAGAATTCTTACACCCATCACTGGTATCCAAACTGAAGCAATAACCTGTTGCATCCGTTCGAATTTGATGGATCGATCGGTAAGGAGATGACCAACCAATTCCCAGTAAGTAACACTACTACTTGCGTGATCATTATCCGGCGCATCCAAGCCGCCCTCCTCAACATCAAGCGTCAGTCCAGCACAAGTATCTTCTAAAGCACAAATATCCATTGAAGAAACAACACACAACAGCGATCGAACACGACAATGACAGGAACCAAAAGTGGAAAAATAATAATTGGGATCAGAAAAGACAAGAGCCCAACACAAAAAGACAAAAGGCAAAAAGACAAGGAACCCTAGAAATCCTAGGGAGAATACTCTCTAGAGAGAAACCAGAGAGAGAACCGCTTTTTTACTAAAAGAAACCGTGTACTTAATTAATTTATTTAATTAATATATTTATATTAATTTTGTACGTACGTGTGTGTATATTTTTAATATTGCAATGTATAATATTTGATCAGATCACGCTATACCCTCTTACTTTTATCACACATAAACAACCAACCGTCTTATCAGGCCAATCAAAATCTTTAAAAAAATTAGATTTACGCGCTCAGACGGGTGCGAGAGTTGCGCCCCTTCTCTCTCCACTTTATCACTCCCCCACCTCACATTCTTTTTCTTAAAAACGGTGTAAAAATTTTGTAATGGGGAAGGCCTTAGGGAATGATTATTGTGGAGGGCAATTGTAGGGGTGATTAGCTCCCCTTTGCTTTTTGTGCTTTAATAGGCTGAGAAAGTAATTATGAATAGATACTGCACAAGGTATATATATATATATATATATATATATATATATAGAATTCCAAATGTAGTCTTAGACTAAAATTTTTGCGATTTAACACTCTAGATTATCATATTTTGCACACTTTTGATTTTTCCACCGATGAAACACTATTTTAGGTAAGGGTATTTTCGTCTCTTTAATTTTTAAAATTTTTTTAAATGAGTTAATTTCAACGGAGGCCTCTTGTGTTTTGTGGCAATTCCAAATTTGGTTCCAGGCCAGATAATCGATTTTGCCATTTAACAACCTAAACTATCATATTTTGACACATTTGGTCTTTTCAATGACATTTTCAGGTGAAACCCTATTTTAGGCAATGGTATGAAGGTTCGAAGTCATGCATATCAAGTTTCAAAGTTATGCACCCGAAGATGCAAAGTTATGCACCCCAAGAAGAAAAATATACACTCAAAAATAAAATAAATTTGCACTTCAAAGTTATGCACGAACCCAACATTCATTCATAACAGGTTTATATTTGTAATTAAGGAAAATGGTAGGCAACATGATGACTTCTCTTCCCATGTTTAATGCCCTAGCTCAAAACTATCACAAACCCATCAGCTTCCCCTAGGAAGTGTTTGGTCAATTCCCTTTCTTTTATACACTTTATATCGTCTTTCAACCTTAATATATATTTTAAAACTTTAATGCAGCCGTCTCTCTTTAATTTGTAAGATCATTGGTGTCGTTTAGCTTAGAGCTGGTCCTGGCCATGTCTGGTCAGGGCGACCGCAAAGGGCCTCCAATTTTTTTAAAAATATATTTTAGATATAATCTATTGTTTTTTTATACTTGATATTTGTTTTTGAATTCATAGATTGGTCTTAATTGTAATTGAAAATAAAATTTTAGAAGAAATTGACATCAAAATTTTGATGAATAATTTTGTATTTAAATATCAACAAAAATGGCACTTTTAAATTAACTTTTGAATTGTATTTTTTCTTTGTTAAATTCTTATGCATTATTTTTGGACAACAAATTTTAATTACATTTTTATTTTTTTCATAGAATATAATAACTTTGAAGTCCAAATAGATTTGAACTCAATTATATCAGTTATAGAGATTGTCTAGATCTTCTAGACTTCTATCTTCATCCTTCAGAGGTATTTTGAGATTATACTTTTTACGTTTATAAATAGAAATCTTTATCATTATAGTTGAATTTAAATATTAACAAAATCCCTCTATCCCTTTGTTTTTGTCTCTCTATTATTGTCTTTGTCTTTGCAGTTTACTCTATTATATTTAGATTGCATCTTGGAACAAAAACAATGAATGTCCAAATTAAACTATTAGACAAGGCCCCTATTATATTATTAATGGAACGACCCTGGTAATTTGTTGCAATGAAAAATATGCACTCGAAGAGAGAAACATATGCATTTGAAGAAGAAAAAATATGCACTCGAAGAAGGAAAAATGTATTCTCGGAGAAAAAAAATAATGCACCCAAAGATAAAAAAACATATGAAATTACATAAAATTACCATAATGTCACCGCGTTTTTTGTTACAAATTTTTTTTCATTATGGATTGTTGATTTGAACTATATCAATGACTGAGATTTAACTTTTTTTTTTAAAAAAACCTATGACCTCTTTCACATTTGAACTAGATCAGGCCCCAATAGATTGGGTTAAACCACAACAAGGAATGAGGAAGCTAAATTTTGACGCCACTTTAAACAAGAATGAAGCCACGATTAGGGATGTGCAAACTTTGGATAAAGTTCGATTAACCGGTCGAATCGAAGAATTTCAGTTAAATGTTCTTTAACCGAAAAACTTTAGTTCGATTAATGGTTAACGAATTTGTAAAATTTTGGTTAACGATTAATTCGGTTCGAAACTATCTGTTAACGAATAAACCGAACAGTTAAACAAAATTATATATATATATATATATATATATATATATATATATATATATATAGAGAGAGAGAGAGAGAGAGAGAGTAGAGTTCAAGTGTGGCCGCGTCTTAAAGTGCGGTCAGTCACTCAGTGTTAGAAAATGCACCACACAAATATGCACCATTAGGTACACATCACCAAAAAAAACACACCACTAAGTATGGAAATATACACCACACAGTGTTTGGAAATGCACAATTAGGGGCAAGGGAGTTATGGTGCATTATTTTGGTGTGTGGTGTGTTTTTTGGTGTTTTTGTGTATTTTCATGTGGTATGTTTTCTAACATTGAGTGGTGCATTTTATAACATTTGAGCAGACCATGGTGTGAACCGCACTGACCACACAGGAAGGCGTGACCACATTTGAGCAAATAGATATATATATAGATGCTTGGACTTTATAATTTGTGCTTTTATGTTTGTAGCGTTGTTATAGTATTGTGTTCGTATTTTTTTATGGATTTATTATTATAGTTATTATTTTAACGAAGGACCAAATTGGGTATGATTTGACAAGTTGAGGACTAAATTGGGTACTTTTAATAGTATGGAACTAAATCAAGTATTAGGCTATAGTAGAGGGATCAAAATTGGTATTAATTCTAAAAAAAATGTAAACTGTCCATGGGAGCCTAAGCCTGTGCATCGATCTGTTCGGATGTTCTGAGAGCCAACCAAATCGAATTTTGGATAATAATTTTAAAATCCAATTTCATTTTATAATTATTTGAAATATCACTTCGGTTTTATTATATTTCAGATGCGATCGGATCGGTCGGATATCCGAAATCAATTCGGTTCAGTCAATTTTTTTAAAGGCCTACTATGTATATCAAAACATATCACTATATCAGTATGATAGTATATCACAATTCACAATATCACACCTTCACAAATTAAAAATAATAAAAAGAAAGGGTTTGTGATTTACTTAGTTTCTCAAAATATTACTTAGAGAACTAGGGTCTTTTACGACAATCGAACACTCTAACTCTTCGTTTCTCGCTGGCTATGGCTTCCACAACTCGACAGAGGCACATACCACAAATTTCACCGGCACTGCCCAACCGAAGAGAACAGAGAACTCGGGGAAAATAAAACGGGACAACGGATCGGTCGGTTCGTCGAGAGTCGAGAATCAAGAGAACTTTGGTCTCACTGTCTCAGACTCTTTGAGTATGAGACTTGAGAGTCGAGATAGGTGACTCAGAGTCTTAGAGAAGAAGACCAGAATCGAGAGACAAGAGGTCCCTGACTCTTTGAGAATGGAGAAACTGGAAAGAGCTTTGAGATTTTGAGAATGGAGAAACCCTAAGTCAGAGAAGAAGAGAGCAAGAGAGGAGACTAGAGTCTAGAGAGGAGGAGTCGTGACTGCATGCGCAACACAACAAGTGAGTGAAATGGGGGCAGAAACCCTAAACCCTAGGTGCATCTAGTTATAACATTAGGTGCACTTAGTATTGATGCTCAGTGTACAATTTACTTGCACTTGTAGTACATTTTACTTGCATGTGTGCACCTATTTTCATTTACAAGTGCAAGTAATTTACCTTGTTAACATTTATGCACCTAGGTGCACCTAGTTATAACGTTAGGTGCACCTAGTTATAACGTTAGGTGCAACTACATTCCGGACACGTGGCGCGCTGTGATTAGTCCGCAGTTCTCTTATGGGCGGCCAGTACCCACCTGTGGTGCGAGTAGTTATAGGGAAAGGTTTAGGTGCGAGTATATCTTCCCGTGTGGTTGTGCGGTACTCACCTTAAGCATTAAAACGATGCACCTTAAGTACACAAACCACGCACCTTAAGCTAAGAACACAAACTATGCTCCTAAAGTTTTTAAATGGTACACCATCAGTTTTGAACACACTACGCACCTTAAGTACACAAACCACGCACCTAAGGTTTTAAAATGACGCATCTTAAGTTTCAACAACTCACGCACCTTAAGAAGGAAAGCAACGCACCTTAAGAATGAAAACCAAGCACCTTAAGCTTTAGATTCACTCACATTAAGTTTCCACACTCACGTATCTTAAGCATACAAATCATGCACCTTAAGAAGAAAATTACTCACTTAAAATCGCCACACAACCACACGGGAAACATCCACCACACGAGAACTGAATTTTATACATATACATACATACATACATACACACATATATATATATATATATATATATATGTAGGAAATAAGTCTCGAAAAAACCTTGAAAAATGGAGAAAAATAAAACCCACGAAAGGTAGATAAAACCTGGAAACCGAGGAGGACGATCAAGGATAATGATTTGGGTAGGTAGAAGTACGAGTCGAGTTGTCTCTCTCCTTAAAACCTTATTTACCGCATCTTCGGGTGCTAGGAGCGTTGCGGTTTAGGTTTCCCAGGATAAAACGTACTACGGTTCTAATGTTTAAGCACTCAAACTTAGAACCCGGCGAACGAGAACGCAGGATGAACACATGTGGCTTGAGCGAAGGAAGATCAGAGTTTCAAGGATGAAAGCAAGTGTTTCAGTTGTGTTGTGTTGCTTGGTGTTGTTGTACAAAATCTGCTACTCAACTTAGAACATATATATAAGAGTTAAAGGATTAAATAACATTTAATCATGAAATTAATCTGATTATTAAAACAAGCTTATAACCCGTGTAACAACAGACCATTACCTGAGAATTGATTCAGAAAATTAAAATTGGAATTAATTCTGTAACGACTCAGTTTGGGATTTGATTTGTACCCCCTACGGGCAAGAAAGAGCCTCTATGCTATACAATTCAATAAGACTAGTTGATAACATTAGCTAATTGTAGGCTTTTGAATGCTCTCAACGTCTCTAGGGTTACTTGGCTAAGTTTGGTAAGTTTCCCGTGTTCGGCTGGTTCCGGCATGGAGCTTGAGGCGGTGCCTCCACTGATCGCTGACGGAGGACCGGTTGGGGGAACGGAAGGTGGTCCTAGAACTGTGAAAAGGTTCAAGCATCTCAAACGCTCGTTCGTGGAAGTTGCGGCAGACTCCCCCTCTTTTGTGGAGGAGGTTCCGGTGCAGTGTGAGGATGCAAACTGGTTTGAAGAAGACATTATTGTTGATTCCGACAAAGAAGATGAGCCCAACGAGAGAGAGGATGGGATTCCGGTGGTGAGGTTCTCCAAGAAGGTCAGGGAGGATCTAATCAAGCCATGGAGAAACGCTCTTTTGGTGAAATATCTAGGAAAGCCTGTGGCTTTTACCCTCTTCCAGCAGGTTATGGAATTTGACAGGCAAAGTCGATTTTATTGACGTGGGTTCGGGGTGGTTCATCATCAGATGTCAACTCCAGTCAGAATGCATGCGTGTGCTTACGGATGGGCCATGGGAACTGTTTGATCAGTACGTTGTTGCCCAAAGGTGGAAGCCAAAGTTTGACGCTGCCAAAGCGAAGGTGGAAAGGATGGCTGTCTGGGTCCGGATTCCGGGTCTCCCAATCGAATATTTCAGAGAAGATGCGATCAAAGAGATCTTGGCGACGGTGGGTACACCTCTGAAGCTCGACATGACCACGGCTGGCGTTCAGAGGGGTAGGTTTGCGAGGGGTGCGGTGGAGATCGACCTGACGAAGCCGTTAGTGGCAGTGGTGATGGTTGCCGACCAACCTCGGTAGGTAGAGTTTGAAGGCCTTCACGCCATCTACTTCGACTGTGGAGAGGTTAGACATCGATCTGGAACGTGCCCAAAGAAACATAGCGCTGTTAATATGGTGCAGGGAATTCTGCAAGTAGAGGGAGCGGCAGAGCATATGCAAGTGGAAGAAACTCAAGCTCCTACGCCCATCGCTAAACATGGCGCTTGGATGATCGTTAATCGCAAGTCGAAAGGGTCGGAGAGGGGGCCGGCGAAATCTACAGGCAAAATGAAAGGGGATACTAAACATAACTCGACCAATTCTTCTAATGGCACTAAGGCTGCACGTAATAACACCAGAACTGAGACACGGTGGGCGGTGGTCGCTCTGCTGGGAACGCTGCGGTTCAAGTGCCAACAGTCACAAATCTACAGGTAAGGGTAAACAAGTTGACGCTACTCCAATTTCTAATACATTCTCTTATTTGCAGGACCTAGAGGGTTTACAAGAGACACATGTGCTACTAGATGAGGAAACTGTGTCCAGAGGTGCTCCTAAACCAAGGAATCACCGTAAGAACAACAAGGGCAATAAACAGCCAACAATGACGCTGGGGACGAGTTCAGGCCTTACGTGACTCTTCTCCAAGGGGAGTTCAGCTTCAGACCAACTCTTCGTTTTTGGTAATCCCACGGGCACTCCTTCTAACCCCTCTTCATGTGGTAATATGGTTACTTCTTCGAAGGACAGATTTCGGATGGATAATCAGACGGTGCCTAAGTGAGCCGGTAATAATTCTCCCTTGTTGCGTGTTAGTTCCCAATGATTTGCATCAGTTGGAATTGTAGGGGTGTGGGGAACCATAAAACGGTGAACCACGCCAGACTCATGATGAGTGATCAGAAGGTGGGGGTTTTTTGCTTCCTGGAAACAAAAACTAAGGATGTTAGTAAAATTCGGAAGATGGCTGAAAAGCTTGGTTTCGATAAGCACTTTATAGTGGACCCCTTGGGTTTTACTAGTGGTTTAGCGCTCTTCTGGAGGTCCAGTATTCTTGACTATTCGGTCATTAGACACACCTCTCAAGCTATTCATGGGATTGTGAGTGGTTTGGGCATGGTCGTCACTAGAATTTCGTTCGCTTATGTCAGGCCGAACATTCTAGCCAAAGACAAATTGCTCACAAACGAGGTACGGGCTAGGAGACAGCTAACGGATGATAGCAGCTGCATGGCGTTGGGCGAGACGTGCGAAAATGTAGACCATATCTTCAAGCACTGCAATGTTACGCGGGTTTGCTGGAGGATATCTCAGACGCCGAAATCTTTCGTACATGGGGCTTCGTCAACGTTCATGCAATGACTTCAACAGAATTGTTCTTCGGTCGACATAATCAATGGTATTCTCTGGGGCCTGACTTTCAGTTACACTTGCTGGGAACTTTGGAAGTCTCGTAACAGGAGGATCTTCGATCACGCTCTCTCTTCACCGCTTGAGATCGTTCGGCGCGCTGAGTTCGCGGCAAGAGAGTCCGCCCATTTTGGTTATCAACGGGAACCTGAACCAATGGGGAGGATGCATTGGGTCTTTCGGTCTCGGCCGAGTCAAGGCTGGATTAAAATAAACACCGATGGTGCCATCAAGAAACGTACGGGGCTTGCTAGCGCTGGTGGTTTGGCACGAAACCACCTAGGGGATTGGATATTCGGGTTCATCACTAAAATTGGGTTCACTAATAGCTTTGCCGTAGAGCTGTGGGGCCTAAGGGAGGGTCTACGGCTGGCAAAAGCAAAGGGTTTTAGGAGAGTGATTCTTGAACTTGACTCAAAGTCGGTGGTCACTTTAGTTACGGGCGAGCATCAAGGATTACCAGTCCCTCTTGGGTAGCTTCGAACAACAGTTGACCTCTTGGACTCACCTCCCGATAGCATTGAAGTGCTGCTTGTTGCTGATGCCGCTGGTGCCAGTTCCATTAGAGTTTGGTTACCTTTTACTTGACGGGTCATTCCCACAAAAAAAAAAGAAGAAGAAAGACTCTTATATAAATAGTGGTGCAAACCCACTTCCCAAACCAATGTGGGACAAAAGCTTACTTTAAAGTTTTTCCCTTCATTTTTCCAACTCAAATGGGTCAACTTTGAGAACCAATTTCTCATTCGTCCTTATCTGTTTTGTGCGTATAATATATCAACCTCTTCGTTTAACTACGAAGAACCTGAATCTACTTTGACCTGATCCAAATCGGAACTGGATCACACATATATTTGTACCACAAAATAGCCACTAAAATTATCATTTTATGATATTTTTTCCAACAATATATATATATATATGTATGTATGTATATATGCAAGCACGACGTCGTTTATATATGCATAATCTAACCCTACGTTTAATCGGATATTCGGACTAGTTGGGACTAAATTTCAAGTAACTCACCCAAATCTCAAAAACCGGCGTAGCTGGTTCAATTGGTCGGTTTTTAGCATGCCGCTTCGACCGGTCCGGTTTGCAGAGTGGACGGTTTTTGCTCACCAATTACCCCTATGGGAGCCTAACAAACCGACGGCGGGCAAGGCAGCAATACTGGTCCAGCCAACTTACTTTTACTTTTCCTTTCGACGTGTTATGTACTGCCAAACAT
>NXFB01000026.1:23405-35215 GCA_002525835.2 Ipomoea batatas | reverse complement strand
CCTTGTAACTCTCTCAAACACTAAGATGTGTTTTTCTCGCTGTGTTAAATATCAAGAATGATATTCCAGATTGAGTACTTGCACTTTGAACGTTTAGATTAGACACCTCTTTTGATAGCTTGATTTTCGAACTTAGCAACCTTCCTTGCTTGTGTCTTCACGTCCTTATATATGAGAGTTTAAGGAATAATTCCGTTGGAGGGAAAACTATTCCGTTTGAAATCTGTCTCCCATGCTGATCATGGGACTTGAGCATATTCAGCATGTTCCATGGAGTGGTGGTCTTGTAACTTGAGCCTTTTGTCTTGTAGTGAATATTCTTTAATCCACTTTCTTGAGTCTATGCTCCACTTACTCCTTTTGGCAAAAGTTACTCCTTTTATATTCCCATGATCCTTGATTTAGAGAATAAGACCGACCTTGGGTTAGTGCACTTTCTATCCGTTTGTTGTGCGATTCTGACGTGGCATCCACTTCCGGTAGATCCCATAACGTTCTGTAGGCACCCTCTTTTATCTCCATGATATTCTTCTTCTCCAAACTTACATTAATTTAATCCAAGCTTCCGTTACTACAGTTCAGTCTAATGGAAAAGTGTCAGTGTATCGAGACCGGTTTGATGTCTCTACTGACTGATGTCTCGAATCCATGTCTCGAACTGGATTGATGTCTCAAGAGACTCTATCTCTCGAACTCTGCATATGTCTCGAGACTTAGTTGATGTCTCGCAGACCCTTATTCCTCCAGTGTAGTCTCGTGCCTTCTTCTGATCTATCTATAGACTTACAACACGAAAACATCTAAAGATGTTCAATCAAGTTTACCTTAAGCTAAAATATTTTCCGAGTTGAGCTCAAAGTTACCCGGTTGTATTTTCGCTCTTAGTTTACTTGTTGAACTTACAAAGATTCCTATCTTTCGAGACTTAGGGGATTCTGATTTACATTTGGTATCATCAAAACCTATTACATTATGTTCCTAACACTTCGGTCCCTGTGATTGGACTTCGGTCCCTGTGATTGGGTTTTTACCCCTGCGTACCTGACTTCTAACTGGGGTTGGGTTTGGTATGATAGTTGGTATGAGGGTTTGGAGGTTGGAGTTGGGAGTTCTTTCTTGGTTTATGTATTCGTGAGTTCCTTGGGATTATTTCGGTTAATTCGTATTTCGGTTGATATCTTGTTGTTTCATATTATGGTTGGTTGGTTCCTTTATGGTTGTTATTCAGTTGGTATCTTGTTTATGGATTCGTTGTCTGGTACTTTCATTGTTGAATATTGGTTTCGTTTGGAAAAGTCTTGGTTTGTGATTCGTTTAGTTTATTGTGGTTGAGTATCCGTTTTGAACTAAAGAACAGTTTGTTGGTGTTTATATTCTATATGGGTGTGTAAACCTATTTACAAGCTTATGTATATCTATACTTCCTTGCGGGTGTGAATGGTGGTTACTTAGCAGTCTTTTGCTAATGGTTCTTTGTGTGTTTTCCAAGTTTGCCTTAACGTCTATGCGCGAGCGCGATAGTGTACACCTATCTGAGGATGCGTAGACTAGATATTATGTTTTTAGACTTGTGTTTCGGGCCTGTGTGCCACTTTGAGATTTCATATACTCTGGTTTAGATGTTCATGTTTGAAACATGATTTGAGGATTATCGTTTATGCAGTTGAATTACTTTGGTTAGCCTGTGCATCTAGGCTGTGTTTTCTAACCTAGATGTGGCATGATGCCCCTTAGGTTTTAAATTCGCTTCCGCTATGTTATGTTTTTTGTTGAGATAGGCAGCTGTTGAGTTAAGTTTTATCTATCTCAGCTTGTGTAAGGTTGGGGTGTCACAATAACCTTGTTTTCCTAAGTCGCAACCTTGGTAACCTTTGATTCCATTCTTAGTCGACGTTGTACTTGAATCTTGAACCCTTAGAGAACCACGAGGTCAGCATAGGAGTTTGGGTGGCACTTGGGCTTTGAATCCGAAAAACTACGCATAAGCATAATCGTGGTTAAGTTAACCCGGCAAGCAACACTGGAAAAGGAATCAGTAAGAAAATAAGGAGTATCAACAAAGTGCTAACATAGGGCTCGAACCTGGAACGTTGCGGAAGAAGCGGATGAAGCGAAAGATCGGGCCACTCGACCGCGTGGGCTCGTTAGTTCAAGGGCAAAAGACTTGGTTTTTATTTCCACCTGGAGAGGGCATAGCGGCGCGGAGAGGTAACGCGGGGCAGGCCACTCCGCGGGGTGTTCCCCATAGTCTTGCGGATTGGCGGAGCGGATCAATGCCTTCCGCGCAGGAGTTCCGCGGGTGGGAACGGAATAGGGTAGCGGAGTTGGGCGTTCCGCGAGAGTGTATCACCGGTTCAAAAAGGGCACATGCGTACTTTTTCCCCCTTCCACTCAAATTAAAACCCTACGTAGCTTTCCTTTGTTAGCCTATCGGATCCCTCTTCTCCTTTCCGTCTCGTTTCTTTTCCTTTCTTTCTCCCCATAGCAGCTTCGCAACCTCATCTCCGTGAAGTAGTTCCGCAAGGAGGCAGTAGAAAGAGCACCTCAACGGCAGAAGGGCTACCGTGCACATCCCCTCGTTTCTCCGTACATTATATGTGAACAGCCAGTAAGCTTGGAGTCAACATTGAAGCAAGTCTAAACAACATGGGAGAAGGCCAAGGAAACATTCGGTACTCCGTTCTCGATGGTAAAGCTCTCGACCCTTTACATTTTTCGCCTGAACTGGTGAACATGTTGAATTTCCAAGGCTTGTTGGAACAATTCCTGCGAATTGAGAATGTAGTTTATCCCAATTTGGTCATTCAGTTTTATCAGAATATGAAGATTAAGAAAGTTAATCAGGTGCCCGTTCTCACTTCGATAGTGAAGGGTGTGAAGATTACCTTGGACCCTCCTAAGCTTGCTAGATTACTCGGTTTGCCGTTAGGGGGTGTAAGTCAGTATGAGCGTCACTATGGGATTGAGACGCAGGAGGTGGGCTTTCGAGACTATCTGCAGTATTTGTTGGGGCAAGGGGAGGGCATCACATTGGATGCTAGACCCATTAAGCATAACTTGACTGGAGAGCAGAGGATTTTGACCTTGCTTGTAGGAGAAAGTTTGTTGCCAAGTAGGAACAACTGTAGGGAGGTAACTGGGTTAGAATGTACTTTTGCGTATTTTCTGAAGCATAGGGTTAAGTTTGACTTGCCCAGTTTGATGATCTCTCATATGGAGTTCTGCAAGACGGTCAAGCGTCGCAACCGACCCTATGGGATGATTCTGAGCTGGATTTTCCAGAAGAAAAAGGTGTAACACCCCGCATTTTTCCCTATTATTATTTTAAATATAAATATTTAAAATGAGGAGTTATTTCTTATTAAGTAATTATTAAAATAATTATAAGTATAATTATTTCCTAGTGGGCCTGGAATAATGTATTTGTGGATTACCTATTATTATTATTATGTTACAACAAAATGTTCTTAGCCCAATATGCCTATATAGATATATTTTATAGTATATGATTTTCATTATAGGGCTATGAACCCAATAAATGATTTTAAGCTCAATTATGATTGCATTAGAGCTAGTCTTGACCCAACTAAATCTAGTCCAAATTGCATAAACCTTTATCTATAAATAGCCATAGCCCATTTTGGAAGCCTACCCTAAATGGAATATGATCATTTCCTTTCCTTCCACAAACACCCGCAGCTAAGACAATCCTCTATCTTCCTCTTCTTCATTCCGTTCTCTACTTCTCTTTTATCAAATCATAGCTGAAGCATTAGGACGTAGCGTGGGGTGGCGGCGGCACCTTGGGACTCCGGTTGCGGCTTCACGGCGGTAGGTGCGGATATAGGTGATCGACGGCAGAAGACGGGCGGTAACCTCCTCCAACGTTCTCCATGCAGCGGCAGTGACGATCCTCCTTCCCCGTCGACGAAAGAACGACGAGTCCAGCGGCGGATTGTGGCAACGGTGCGGCTTCGGCGGTGCACCCTTCTCCGTTACGGCGTGAAGGCGGCAGCAGCGACTCCTCTCCTCGGCGGTGCGTGGTGCGTGGCAATGGTGCTGGTTAGCGGCGGCGGACTTCGTTCCTCCTCCGGCAAGGGCAACACCGCAACGGTAAACCTCCTCTGGTGGCGACCTTCTCCCCTGTTTTGTTCGAAGAAGCTGAGCATGCGGTGATGGCTAACGGTCCTTCTCCTTCCGTTAGGCAGTAGCGGAGCACCTTGGCGGCCTTGACATCTCCGCCATTCTCCTCCGTTCGGCCAACGACCGCGACACCGGTGGCCTTGGTCTCTCCCTCCGTGCGACATTTCTGGGCAGCAACACAGAGTGGGTGGTCGGCAAAGTCTTCAGCAGAAAGCTCCGGCCTTCAGCTTCTCTCGGCCTGGATGACGGTAATGGACGGTTCGGCAAGGGAACTCCGACGCTGGTGGACGGTCTTGTGTTGTTGTGGGCGTTACATAGCACCAAGAGTGAAGTGGCTTAGCGGTATGGCACTTAAGTGTGAGCTGGAGGGCGTAGGTTTGACTCCTGGACTAAGCATCATGATTAAGGTAATATTATGTTTGTCATTAAGCTTATAGTTTTAGTGTTAGTTATAGAATTATAGCTTACATATAGATTAGTATTTGAAGCCCTAAATAGGATTAGGAATATCAATATCGTTGTTATTGTTAGTAGTTAGTGACGGTGTTAGGTTATATTAATCTTCAGGTTCGTGATTATGGACCTAACTTATGAGCACTAAGTTGGTGTTGCTTTTGGGATTGTTAATACGCTTCAAAAGGTAACCACTATGTCCATCAAAATCTATTTTTACACTCTCAATCTATATGATATTATTTGGTGTTGGAAATCCTGAAATTTCTTGGATATTAGCCCTATTATTGCTTGTGTTTGGTGGATTCATGAACTTGTGTCTTGATCCTTTGCCTATTGATGTTTATGATCAATTGTTGGATTGGATTTCCATGTTATTTGGCCTCTGTTAGATGAAATCTTGGTGTAGTATGATCTGATTTGTGTATTTTGGAACATTTCTTCGTGTCTGAGCAAGTCTGGGAGTTGGGGTACAGTTTTGGCCTTGAGGAGTACCCTAGCGGCATAATGTAACCCGCTAAGGCACTCCGCAAGAACGAAATGGAGGAGAACAGCGGAAGGGAGTGCTCCGCTGGGGTGACCCGCCTCCTTCTTGCGGAGGAGTGCGACGGAGGTCTGTGATCCGTTAGTGTGTTCCGCCAGTTCTGATGGCCTTCTGGTTCCAGTAACCTGTTTTGTGAGTTGTTGTCTGGTTGTTTCCTTGTTGGTTCTGAACATTGTTAGAGTGTTTTGTTGGGTATTTTACCATGTCTTTGGAGTATTTATTTATGCCTTTTGTTGGGTATTTTACCATGCCTTTGGAGTATTTATTCATGTCTCTTGGTCCCTCTTTTGAACTCTTGCTTTGTTGATTCCTTGATTATGTTATCTGGGAGTTGGTTTGTGTTCATAGTTGAGATGAACACTTTGATTGGTTGTTTTTGGGCTGAGTTGGAGTATGGTTATGTGGTGGTGGATCTTCGGGTATCCTTTGGTGGTTGATGGGTGAACTAACTGTGCTATTATTACTATGTTTGGGCATTTATGGCCTCTATGATTGGGTTTATACCCCTGTGATTGGACTTTGGTCCCTGTGATTGGGTTGATTACCCCTGTGATTGGACTTTGGTCCCTGTGATTGGGTTTATACCCCTGTGATTGGGCATTTATGGCCTCTGTGATTGGGTTCTTACCCCTGTGGACTAACTGTGGTTGGGTTTTGGTATGATGGTTGGTATGGTGGTTTGGAGGTTGGAGTTGGGAGTTCTTTCTGGGTATTATGTGCTCGTGATTTCCTTGTGATTATTCGGTTAATTCGTATTTCGGTTGATATCTCGTTGCTCTTTGTTATGGTTTGGTTGGTTCCTTTATGTTTGTTATTTCAGTTGGTATCTTGGTTATGGACTCGTTGTCTTATACTCTCGTTATTGAATATTGGTTTCATTTGGAGGAGTCTTGGTTTGTGATTCTTTCAGTTTATCATTGTTGAGTATCTGTTTTTAATTAAAGAGCAGTTTGTTGGTGTGTATATTCTATACGGGTGTGTAAACTTATTTACAACCTTATATATATCTATACTTCCTTGCGGGTGTAAATGGTGGTTACTTAGCAGTCTTTTGCTAATGGTTCCTTGTGTGTTTTCCAGGTTCGTAGTAAAGTCTATGCGTGAGCGGGATAGAGATATACCCGTATGAGGACGCGTAGACTAGTCGTTATGTTTCTAGACTTGTGTTTTGGGCCTGTGTGCCGTTTTGAGATTTTATATACTCTGGTTTAGTTGTTGGATATTTGGAGACATGTTTTCAGGATTATTATCTATGCAGTTCAATTCCTTTGGTTAGCCTGTGCATATAGGCTGTGTTTTCTAACCTAGATGTGGCATGATGCCCCTTAGGTTTTAATTCGCTTCCGCTATGTTATGTTTTATAGTTGAGATAGGCAGCTTTTGTGTTAAGTTTTATCTATCTCGGCTTGTGAAAAGTTGGGGTGTCCCAGTTGCTATCAGAGCCTGTGTTGAGGTCTGAGTAGAGATCCTAGGGTTTGAAACCTGAGACTCTAGGACTTGATCAGTAGGAATTAAGGTGTTAAGAAGCCTAGGATGTGTGAATTCTAGGAATCGCGGTGAGGACACGCCTTGTTTGTTTATATTGTTTGTGCTTTGTTAACCTTGTTGTTTGCAGCTTGCGGGCGCGTCTTCTGGTTAAGTCTTAATCGCTTCTAGTTAAGTTGCTTCGTTTTAGAATTGCCTAGGAGCCTGCTTTAGATTAGGAATAAGTAGTTAGTTGATACGAAACGATGGATAGCACCGTATGCGTCTAAGCAATCAGAAGGTTGGCGGCTCGTTGAAGAAGGCTAACCTACCCACGGCTTGGTGTCATCGACAGCGATCTACGTTCTTCGGGAATGGCGTCTTCGTGTGTGTAGCATCGTCTACAAGATCTTCGTTCACCTCAAAACTTGAAGAACAAGTTCGTGCAGCTTAAGTTCGTTGCAAGACGAAGAAAATGAAAGGAGCTCGAAGACCGAAGATCCGAAGACCCTCGGCTGTGAGGAAACGGCAAGAGCAAACGTGATGCGCCAATAAAGAGCTAAAACACGCCAAGTAAAAGCTTGTGGATCGATAATGAAGAACCTCGTGCAACTCAGCGTGATAATGATGAAGCCTTAAGAATTGTAATTCGAGGTCGTGATTCACAGACCCTAAGGTGGTCATACCTACCCCTGAAGCAGCCATGAAGGACCAACTTAGAAGTTGCAACCTTCAAAGCAAAGAGGACTAAGTCAAGTAAGAAGGAAAACTTGGACGTTTAAGATCCCTGAAGATAAGAAGAAACGCCATTATCAAGTTGTCTAATCTCATGAAATGCAAAGGAATTATGAAGTGAATTGCGAAATAAAGACCTCGTGCAACCTATTCGGTGTACTGATGAGCACAAATGATGAGTGTAAAAAGGGTGTAATGTCGTTCCGCTGAGGATTGGTGTTATGGCACGAAACTGTGTGAATTACCAGACACTAGAGTTATGAATTTATAGAATCCAAGTAACAAAGACTGAAAGATGTGGAATAAAAAGAAAGCAATTAATTAAGGTGTAAACTGTATGATAAAAGGTATGGGCCAGATTAGGGGGATTGTAATCTTGATGTTCCAACCAACTCAGGATTAGGGAAAGAATAATTAACCAAGGGATATATGGGCAATGCACATAAGAATTCTACTCAGCTACTTTCGTAATCAATAAGAGAATTAGGCTAAAATTGCCCCACTATTGTGATGCACCAATTATAACCTTAACCACCTAAGCATTGTAAGCCCCCAAAATTACCTCTACTTTCATAGCAGGAAAATTAGGATGAAATTGGTAAGGCTCGAGGTCTCCATCCAACTTTCGTTGTAATGAATCCCTCTCCTAGACTAGCAATTAATTCTAGCCACAAACAAATAACTAGTGCAAAGAAATCCCCAAATCAACATAAACCCTAGGTAAAAGATTCAATCCCTTTATGCAATTAATTACCAATTGAACATCAAGATTAACAATGGATCCCTAATCTAAACCCATAAACGAACTACTCCCGCATGATGGGAGTAAACAAAGCAAAGCAATAATAAATAATCATAAACATTGCAAGAATTAAAAGGGAAAAGAAACTTATCTGATAAATAACAAATCCAACTTCAATCCTTGATTCCAATCTTGAAATAAAATAATCTAATGTAAAACTAGTCTAAACTATGCTGGGAAAATATAAACTAAAAACTAGGGTTCAGAACTCTGTAAGGGAACCTTCTTAATTGTAGAGAATAGGTCAAATATATAGGAGGTAGATGGGCCTTGGCCCATTAGGCATCTTCTAATTCTTTTATAACTTGTATTCTTCATTGTAATTCCCTTTTCTTCCAGAACTTGTCCAATATTCTTCCTTTATTGTTCCTTGTAGATATTCCAGCACTTGGACAATATAACACACAAAAAATTCCCAATTTCACTAGGATACAGAAAATAACCTTCAAAACAACTAGAATAAGGGGTGAATAATTGTACAAAATAGCAGATATCATTTACCTTGGGAAGTAACTCCTTGTGCAAGAGCTTAAGGAAGGAACCTCGGTGGCAAGAAAGAGTTAAGGAGTAGCTAAGCAAGCTAGTAGGAGACCAAAACGTCCAAAGATCAAGACCAACCGAAGTGAACCTAAAGGCTAGCTCAATCCCCGAATTTTCCCAAGTGGAGTGGGACCGTAGTGCTAATGGAGTTCCGTAGAAGACTCAATCTACCGAGAAAGTAAGCAAAGGCGCCCTTGATCGCGCTAAACACAAAGATTAGAGTTGAGAGCTGCGTTCCACTACTTCGGATGACCAACAAGAAGAACCAATGAAGAGTGGAAAAACAAGTTGATATGTGTTCGCACTATCGACCTGCAAGGATCGCAAGAAGAACACCAAGATTTGACCGAACCATCTTACAACGAAGATTACCAATCGAGTAAGTGAAGGACTTCTCGTAGAACCCTGAACGATCAAAAGAGCAAGAATTCTTAATGCCAAAGAAGGTGCATGCATTACGTTGGCATAGGACCTCGATGTTTCAAAGTACAAGAATTAAACTCGGTTTCTCATATCACCGTTAATCATAGGCGAATCTCCTTTCAAGATCAAGCGATACCTTCCTAATTAATCTTACCCCCTTTATGAAGCCTCCTCCGAAATCTCTCGTTCCGTACCAATCAGTCATCAGCGAGTCATCGTCTTCGGCTCCTCTTGGAGTGACAAGGTTGTGTGGGTCGTATCTTATGAAGTAGAGCTTATCCGAATTTTAGATTCGCGTTGCGTGGGAAGCAAGGACAAGATCGTCAATCGGTCAGAGTGTCGTGATCAAATCATCAAGCCATAGAAATCGCTTAAGAGTTGAGAGACTCCTTACCCTTTTTAAAGCCAAACCCTTCTTTGTTCCTTGCAAAACCAACTATCCTTCTATTATAAAATCCCTTCTATCTGTTCTAATCATTATTCCTATCTTTTCTTGGAAACTAAATTCTCCTTTGGTTCTTGAAACTCTAAATGCCTTCTTGTTGAAACACCCCTTCTACCTATTCTAAATCTCTTTCTCATCTTCGCTTGAAACTGAATTTCCCTTTTTCCTTGAGGAAGTGCATACCCTATCGTTAAAGAATCTTTTCTATCTTTCTAGATCTCAATGCTATCGTCCCTTGGACCCGAATTTCTCTCATTCCCTTGGAAATTGTATATCCTTTCGTTGAGACATCCCTTCAGTTTATTTTAAATCTCTTCCTTATCTCCTTTCAAGATTGAATTCCTTTCTTTCCTAGAAGAATTGCATACCCTATCATTTTGTCTTTCTAGACCTCATTTCTTAACTCCTTTTTGAACGTGATTCCTTTCTCCTCTTTGGAAATCTGAATGCCCTATTGTTGTAAAACTCTTTCCGCATTTTCAATCTCGTTCCTACCTTTTCTCAAATCCGAGTTCTTTTCATTTCTCTTCTTTGTCGAAAGAACTAGATATTTCCTTGGTTGTAAAATCTCTTATATCTTTTCAAACGTTATTTTTGTTTGCTTCTTGAAAATATCTTGTGCAAGGTGACAACCTTATTTCCTAAGTTGTAACCTTGATAACTCTTGATTCTATTCTTAACCAATGATCATTATTGAACCTTACACCTTAAACCATGAACCTGTTATCCTCTTTTCCTCGTTGGGTCAAAATTTTCAAAACTAAGCCTATACTATACACATATTTTCTCTATATGTACTACCATACTAGTTTTAACTCTCTGTCCCCAAAACGATTTTCGAGCTTCGGGGACGAAGCTCCTTTTAAGGGGGGTAGAGTGTAACACCCCGCATTTTTCCCTATTATTATTTTAAATATAAATATTTAAAATGAGGGGTTATTTCTTATTAAGTAATTATTAAAATAATTATAAGTATAATTATTTCCTTGTGGGACTGGAATAATGTATTTGTGGATTACCTATTATTATTATTATGTTACAACAAAATGTTCTTAGCCCAATATGCCTATATAGATATATTTTATAGTATATGATTTTTGTTATAGGGCTATGAACCCAATAAATGATTTTAATTTCAATTATGATTGCATTAGAGCTAGTCTTGACCCAACTAAATCTAGTCCAAATTGCATAAGCCTTTATCTATAAATAGCCATAGCCCATTTTGGAAGCCTACCCTAAATGGAATATGATCATTTCCTTTCCTTCCACAAACACCCGCAGCTAAGACAATCCTCTATCTTCCTCTTCTTCATTCCGTTCTCTACTTCTCATTTATCAAATCATAGCTGAAGCATTAGGACGTAGCGTGGGGTGGCGGCGGCACCTTGGGACTCCGGCTGCGACTTCACGGCGGTAGGTGCGGATATAGGTGATCGACGGCAGAAGACGGGCGGTAACCTCCTCCAACGTTCTCCATGCAGCGGCAGTGACGATCCTCCTTCCCCGTCGACGAAAGAACGACGAGTCCAGCGGCGAATTGTGGCAACAGTGCGGCTTCAGCGGTGCACCCTTCTCCGTTATGGCGTGAAGGCGGCAGCAGCGACTCCTCTCCTCGGCGGTGCGTGGTGCGTGGCAATGGTGCTGGTTAGCGACGGCGGACTTTGTTCCTCCTCCGGCAAGGGCAACACCGCAACGGTAAACCTCCTCTGGTGGTGACCTTCTCCCCTGTTTTGTTCGAAGAAGCTGAGCATGCGGTGATGGCTAACGGTCCTTCTCCTTCCGTTAGGCAGTAGCGGAGCACCTTGGCGGCCTTGACATCTCCGCCATTCTCCTCCGCTCGGCCAACGACCGCGACACCGGTGGCCTTGGTCTCTCCCTCCGTTGGAAATCCTGAAATTTCTTGGTGTTTAGCCCTATTCTTGGTTGTATTTTGTTGGAATTTCTTGATCTTATGTCTTGATCTTGGCTTATTGTTGTTATGATCATTTGCTAGTTGAATTTCCATATTTTTTGCCTCTAAATAGATGAAATGTTGGTATATTTTGGATCTGATTATTGCATTCTGGAATGGTGTTTTCGGGTCTGGGTAGAAACTGTTTCTGGGAATGGGGTTTGACCTTGCGGAGGACCAAGGCGGTATAATGTAACCCGCCGAGGTGATCCGCAAGGCCGGAGCGGTAGGCTTGGGCGGAGGAGGCAGGCCCGTTGAGGAGGGCCGGCGCCTTCTTGCGGAGGAGTGCGGCGGAAGGGTGAGTTCC
>NXFB01000026.1:7611-21817 GCA_002525835.2 Ipomoea batatas | reverse complement strand
CGTGGTCGGGCCAAGGGCCATTTCGGGAAATTTGTTCCCCTTTGTCACCTATATAAATCCCTTTTGCCCTAAACCTAAAGAGGAGGAGAACAAGAAGAATTAGAGGAAAAATTTGAAAATTCATAGAGTACGGTAGAATAGATCTAGAGGGTTTTCTCCCCTCTTGGGGGAAAATTCCTTTCTTTCATAGTTTAGATTAGATCTAAGGGCAAGATTGAAGATTGGGATTTCAAGAACAAGATTGTAAAGATCCCCTTTCTAAGGGTGGTAACCATTATCTCCATTATCTAATCTTATACTTGTTTCTTTGTTATTTCCTTTCTTGTTCTTGTTTCTTAGTATGATAGAGTAGATTAGATAGGGGATTGGTGGCCCCAAGGTGAATCTATGTGGATGATTGATATTATTGCTTTGTTTTGTGAGTTGCTTGTTTGTTGGATGATGAACTTGTGTGGATGATGTTCTTGATGCTTTGTGCCTTTTGTGGCCACATTAGGTAGCAAACCCGTGGGAAGTGAGTGTGTGCGCGATAGAGGCCACTCACGAGCCTAACTCACCCACATCTTCGCTCTTAGTCCGAAAGGACAAGATCCGAGAGTAGTGGTAGACAAAGTGTTCGATGAAATTCCCCAATCGAATGAGGATGTGGGAGTCCAAAGTGTGACGCCACTTGGTGATGTGCCACGAACTCCCTAGTCTATTCCACATCTCGTGCTCGCAAACCCATCCAAAGATAGATCACATAGAGAAGCCTAAAGCCCCGATCTCCACCTTTTTATTTATTTCACATAACCACTACCAACCTTCCTACCCTTTACAAATGACCTCCACTTCTAGCAAGTCCCGTAACTCTTACCTTTCAACCTCTTAGATGCCAACACGCCAATTCGGTTCCCATCCGCCATTCTTGAGAGACACGACACTCGGGGAGTCTTGACTCTTCGTTTTATCACCTTCACATTTACTCACGCAATACACAACAGTCACTGTGCCTCCAAATGTGGTAAACAGAACAAGCCACTGCAATAGCCATGCCTTTGGAGTGTTTTCTATTCCCACTGTACAACCTTCTAATCCATTTCATAGGGCTTCGGATTGCCAGAGTTCTTTTGGGGAAGCCAATCCTTTCACGTACTTTGTTCCAGACATGTAAAGCGAAAGCACATCTAAAAAAAAGGTGGTCAGTAGACTCAATTTGTCCTACACACAAGGAGCATTCGGATTCATTTTCAGTATGAATCAAACGATCCTTTGTAGAAAGCCTACTTTTAAGAGCCAACCATAATATGAAAGAGAACTTGCGAGGTCATTGGCTCTACACTTCATGAGATCATACACCGCAGAAATGTTGAATTTGTTGGTCTTGAAAACTGAGAGGAGAAAGAGACGGGTCAAGTATTGCTACATGTGCGCTCACTGAAGGCATTACACACATTATACACTGCTTTCATCAACGGCGAGTCCCTAACTTTGGGAATCCACTCCCAAATATCCCCATTATTGATATACACTCCATGGACCCATTTAATCCAGAGGGAATCACGTTTGCTATGAATGTCCCAAAGGATATTAGAAGTGAAAGCAAGATTCCATGTTCTAAAATTGTGAAGCCCCAAACCCCCTTCATGTTTTGGTAAACACAGCTTGTCCCACGCAACTACTGCAATCTTACGCCCCCAAAGGAAATTACGCCCCCAATGCGTCCCAGTAATTACTCTTGGCTTACGTTAGTAGTTGAGTTTGGGAGTAATTATTGTGACTGTATGTGTCTTAATTTAAAATAGATCTAAATTTGTTTTAGTTCGTTCTGATAGTGAAAAATAGAGTAATTACAAGTACCATTTTAATGACAACCATTCTCTGCGCCACTCTTTGAACATGTTTAAATGCCTTACTTCTAGAATGTGATACATGTTAACTAACTCATATATTTTAGATCCAGCTGATAATGTGCTATTTTTATTCTCTTGAAATTGTTTCGTGTGTGTTTCTTGTATGTAATGACTGTAATAGGGCAAAAACTCAAACAGTGGACAAATAGATGGTGTTTCTCGGAACTGTCAACATCAGAGGCATTTAAGACGTGCCTCTAATGTATTTAATACAACAAACGCAAGTTCCAAATGTGGCTGACGTATTTTGCCACATGGGGTCATAAGCATGTGGTAGATGCATTTATGGTATAAATATATAATACGAGAAACGCATCTCCCACATGTAGATCTCATTGTTGGACTTCGACTAGTTCATACGCAAATCAGACTTGCGTTTCTCATGAAACGCAAGTCCGACATGCATATCTTCACATGCATGTATTCCTTAATTTGTTTTGAATGTTCGAGTACATGTGTAAAGGGAGTGGCAGTGCTTAAATTTGTTGTCTTTAATTTCTTTTGTATGGGTGTGGTTTGCAGTGTTATATTACAAAAAAAAAAGGTTGATTATAATAATGATTACTTCTTCTTTTTTTTTGAATTAATAATGATTGCTTAATTAGTATTTCTGTCATGGAGTTTAGCATATCGTTTTGCAACGATCTATGTTCTCCATTTGTGTGGTTGGAGAACAATTTGTGGTAACAATTCGCCATTTTTGTTGTTTTCAATTAGATTGTTTGAAGCATTGGAACATGTGACTTAGATGCGTATAGAGCAAAGTGTAGCACTTTGAGAATAAGCAATATTTGTGTAATTAACCAACCGGGGTTTGAGAGTAAGCCCAAAATAAATAAATAAATAAATAAATAAATAACTCAGATGTGTTTGTTGTATATTGGAATATAAATGTATACCATTACATTTTTATTTCCAAAAATTACAAAACTGCGATATACATCTGAAAACACTTGCGTGCATAGGGTGAAATGTCAAAAGATATTTGTATGATAAAACGGAAGGTCAATGACTTCCCGAGTTTCAGTCTCGAAGGAGGGACGTGGAGGTGTGTCAAACATTCGGGAGTTTACTAGATAGATTCATGCATATGATTTGAGTGTGGTGAAGGGTGGATTTGCTAGTACAAGTGAAGTTCATTGGTTGGTTTGAGTGCAAGAGAGTAGTAAAGTAAAAGTAGTTTTGGAAAATATGTAAAAGGGGTAGGGATTGGATAGTGTTCATGAATATTGCATAGTGAGAGTCTAAGGTCAAGGATTAGGATTGCTAGGATATAATCTATTCAAGAGTGTGTTGTCTTAGTCCTTTTCCACCTTGTGTACTAAGGCTTCTTTGACTTAGGAGTGCCTTCAAGCATCCAAAGTTCTAAGAGACATTTTATCAAACACTTTAGCTACACACCATCCTACTATTCTTAAGAAGTCCATAGGAACTTTGATTGTGTAAAGCTTCAAATCCTAACTCTAATCAAAGACATGAAAGAGTCAAGAGCTCAATCTCTAATCTAGATTGGCCAAATCCAGACAAGATCCAAACAAAACAACAATCAAAAGACAAGAATAGATAATCCATCAACACAAACTCATAGATCCAAGACATAGAAATAAGATCATCACAAGAGCAATATTCAATCACACAATCCAAATCCCTAGACTAAATTAGCTACTCATGATATGAAATGAAAGTACGAGCTAATTCAATCCAAGAACAAGACAACTAAAAATATAGAAATGTAATAGAGATCACCTAGAGAGAAGAAGATCTTCAATCCAAGCTTGTTGTCTTCTACAATGGAGATTGATCTAATCTAAAAACTAAGAAAAATGGAGAAAGCTCTCCAAAGAAAAATGAAGACTAAAAATCTGAAAAATCCTCCTCTGAAAATTCATCAAAGGGGTTTAAATAGTCTCCGAAATGACAACCCTAGCTGAATCTCGCGCATCACGCCTCCACGCCACTCACACGAATGTGAGCGTGCGTGGGAAGCTTCTGGAAAGTTTCCACGCTTACTCACACGCGTGTGGCCTTCCAGATCAGTCCTCCGGGGCTCCGATTTTGTCTAGTTTGCTCTTTTAGCTCATCTTTTGGTCCTATATGCTCCCGGGGCTCATGTTTTGCTTCTTTCAAGCTAAAAATAGCTTTTGTGCACCAGTTAGTAATTTTCAAGCATTTATGCATATAATTTGTCAGATAAGGATGCTATAGATGCGATAAAACACCCTAAAATGTGCCTGAAATAAGGGTATCTCGGAGTCTTATCAAATTTTCCACACTTTATTTCTTGCTTGTCCTCAAGCAAGACTTTTACTCTCTAAGCACATAAGTCTCCGAGATACTCTCATTTGCAAAATAAAGCTTTTAGCAAGTCAAAATAATGGGTGTCTATTACTGTTGAAACGGGGGAAATCATTTGTGTTATCTACAAAGGATTTTGGTCAGATGCCAGCAACTCAAGAAATATTTTCGGGAAATAAAAACCTTTCGTAGATAAGAATAAATAAAACAAAGGATCACACTCCTCGCACCATACGCAAGCATGCATTTCCAAAGTTTTGGTTCACCTTTTATTTAAATAAGGCCTCTAGCCGATCTTCACTAGTGAGAACGATGTGCACTAGCTAATCAACTTTTCATCCTTATACGCCAAAGCCCAACGTAAATGTAAATGAGGGTAGGGGCATGGACCACTCACCGCTTTTGGCTTAGCGCGGTCCCTCTTTCTTCTCACCTCCTAGGATAACGTCATCGAGACACCCGACTTCACATGGAGATCCATGCTTTTTCGAAGGTCAGTGTAATGGGTACTCGAATCCTAGCAAAGCGGCTCACCTCAGCTCTATTTTTCTCAATTCTTGGGATCTTTTTATGTGAACAACCGACTCCAGATAAAGCTTTTTGCTTACCGAAGACTATGGTTTGGACACAACCCAACGAATTGGCTTCCCTCAATTTTAAACTCTTTGGTGATTGGCGTTTCGTCTTTTCGACTCCTCCTCGTGTCAACCCCTCATGCCTTTTTCTATTTAATATTCAAGGGTTTTGTTTTCTCATTAATCTCACCATAAGGCTCTCCTTTTGCCCCATGCCCTACCAAGGTTAGTTCAATTCCGGGCCTTGCTAGTTTTATCTTTCTCAAATTAAAAAGTGCACACTGTCACTTCGAGAGATCCTTGACTAAGGTCCTACGTAAATAAGAGGTGAACATCATGCAAGCAGGCAAGAATATAAACTTATTTGGCTCTAAACTCTCTCATGGGTGCGAAAAGTAACTTCCTCAAAGATATTTCGAGAGTAAAAATTTTTAGGCATCTAGTCAAAATTCTCCCTAGATAACACAAATAATAACTCTCTTTTCAAAATTGCAAATGCACCCGCTTATCATTCCTAAGAGCTTTACTTCTAAACTAAGCATGTAAACATGTTAAGCACGAAGTGCGTCCTTTCCACACTTTAAAGCAAACATCGTCCTCAATGTTTCTATACGCACAAGGTAAAGGAATAAAATTGGGATTCTAAAGATAGACAAATAAAAATCCCTTTCCACACTTTGGAAATTGCTCTGGGATAAAGGGTATGCATCAAACAATCCTATTAGTTATGGCAAACTCTAATACACTAGTACACAAAGCTATAAAGAAGATATTTCCACACTTTAAAGATCAAAAACGGGGCTTGAATTTAGAAAAGGGATAAGAGGATAAACCAAGTATGCATCTCTTTTTTCCACACTTTAGCTTCCAGCATAGGTCTGCTCCCGTTATATATGCTCTATAAGAAATGGAGACATAACATACAAAAAGGGTTTTTGGAGTACTATTTAATTATTGTAAACTGAAAGAAATATAAAAGCAATAACAATAATAATAGAAATATAAAAGCAATAAAAACTTAGATAACAAAGCATAAAAATATTCGAATAGAAATGCGAAAAATTAAAGCAGTTGAAAATGAAATAATGCGATAAAAGAAAGCGATAAAGTAAAGTAGAGTAAAGAGATAAAGAAATAAAAGTCGGCACCCCACGCATAGGGCACCTATTGTTCTCATGGGACCACCAATCAAAGTAACCGGAGTTAAGGGACTCAGAATCAATTATCAGTCAAAAGTCAGGATCGAGAAGGGACTAAGGTGGCATCACTGATCGCCGAAGGACGGAGGGTGGAACTGGCTTTGAAATTGAGCCTGAAGCTCTTGAATCATCCTCGCATTCTCGTCGACTACTCTTCTCATACGAAGAAGCTCTTCATTCTGACTAGTTTGGAATGCTAAGAACTACTCGTCCTGCCTATCCGGTCGTGCGAATACAGAAGTGAACTGGCCTTCTTGCCATGTGCGCTGCTCTCGCCAAAAAGTCATCTGCTCATCATGGAGCTGCCTGTGAAAGGTTTGTGCTGTATCCCAGTCCATGGGAGTAGGGCCCTACTCCTACGCAGCTTCTTCCTCCTCATTCTCTTATTCATCCTCATCATCATTAGAATCATTCAAATCAGGTGCATCATCACCCCCAAGCCTCAACTCCGCAGCAAAGAACTCACCCACTGTGAAAGGAATCGCGCAACCATCCGATCTCTCGCCTATCAACTGAGGCAGTAGGCCCAACCCATAACACAGCTTAGTCACGAAAGGTCCAATGAATACAGTCTGAACCTTTGTCTTTTGCTGGGTTTGGAGCCATTTTCTAGCTTGCACGCCCATGTTGATACCGATATTATTCTCCATGCATCACATGTAGAATAAATCTTGCCTGTATACCTTGTTTCTGTTTGTTGTTCGACCGGAGAGATTTATGGCAAAGGCTAATCTGATAGCCTTCAAAGCATTTCGGGTTATGAGCTTTGCTTTCAAATTCGAAGAGTTGTACGGGGCATTATTGGTGATGCTTCTCCAGTATCTTCTAGCAACTTCATCAGAATCAAAGTCTTCCTTGTAATCTCTGAAGTAAGGCATAGAGATGCTTGTCTCATCATGGAAACCGATGGTAACACCTAGAGTATTAACGGGCATGCTGTACTGGTTGCCGAATAGAGTAAATGAGATGGACTCCCTAGCATCGTTGACCTCCTTCCTGATGTTCAGGGTTGCTAAGAATTCATATGTCATCGGTGCATAAGTGGGTTCTCTCCACTGAAAAAGATGGCGGAGCTGCTGGTGCCTCAAGAGTTCATTTACCTCATTCAAACAACCGAATTCTCTCAAAATATTGTCCTCAAAGAAACGGCCGACACAAAGCTGTTTTCCCTTGTAGTGATCTACTGTTGCAAGTTGAACGGGTGTCAAGTGTCGCAGTGACCTCGTTCCCGGCTCTTGCGTAGCTTGCTGAGCTGTAGCTTACTGTCGCGTCCGTGATCTACTCGATTCTCCTTTGTCATGTTTAGATTTCTTAGCTATCTCTTTATGACGTCCCATCCTACAAAATATAGATATTATGATTCATGGTCTTTGAATAAGTCACCATTATATTTGTATAAAAATTTCTTGTCAAAATAATAGAATTAAAACATATAGGGTTAAGGATTTTCGAAAATTTTGCCATAGTTTCCCCTATATTATGGACAATTCTATCATAAAAATATCAACAATATCATTCCATTATCACACACATACATGAATTCATCATAAGATATGTCAATTTGATAATCAAATAAGAAGTCAACTACAAAAGTCAAGAATTGCAAAATGTCAACTTCATCTTCTTCCCCAAATTTCAAAATTAGGGTTTGAAATTGAAAATTCAATTTGGGCAATGTAGCATGTGAAAAATCAAATTGATGACATAGAATAGTTCTATAACAAGTTTAATCATCAAATCAAGCATCAATTTCATAATTTCAACAAGAAATCTAATAAACCCATTTGTTCATCAATTGTGTTTATACTTGAAGTTCAAAAAGACATAACAATCCATCAATGTAACCATCAATAATGAAAGAAAACATCAAAGGATATTTCTATAAAGCATTGTGACCAACTTAAACATTCAAAAACATTCAAAATCATGCTAGGCAAGGTAAACTAAATTTCACATTCAAGCTCTTCGAAACTCATGAATATTCAAGGATAAAGAGTTAAAGAAGATGAAAAATTACCTTGATGTTGATGTTTAATCCTCTTTAATGGTAAAAAGTGAAAAGTTTGTTCAAACCTTTGAGTTGGGTTCTTCCTTGCGTGGAGAAGAGAAGAGAAAACAAGTTTTGGGAGTAAAATAGGGTGGAAAGGCTGAGCAAAGGTTTTAAACACGTAGAGCCCTTCCACGCCGGTCACACGCGTGTGACCGCTCGTGGAGGCTCTCTGCCTCGCTCCCACGCCGGGCAACACGCGTGTGCTCGTGCGTGGGGGCTCTCTGTTTTGTTCCCACGCACGATTACACTCGTGTGAGCTTCGTGGAGGTCTACCGCATCATTTTCTTCTGATTTTTGGCTTTCCCTTCCATACCTATATCCAATTTAAGCTCTTCCAAAGCAATTTCTAGTCTCGAATCCTACAAATTAGTCCTCAAAACATGGTTCCAAATGATTGTGGCAATTTATTAGAACAATAATATTAAAACGAAAGTACTGCAATAATAGAAAGCATTTTATTAAAATCTTGGGTTGCCTCCCAAGCAGCGCCACGGTTTACGTCCTTGGCTAGACGCATCATACCTTGGTTTTTATTCAACCATATTCTTTGGTAGTGGGTAGAAAGCATTTTGGTACCCATGTGTTCTTCCAGGTAAGCTTATCATTCCTCTTCTTCGGTTTTGGTTTCGTTTTCGGTTTAATCTTTGCCCTTTCATTGTCATCAGCTCCTTCTTTTGCTTTTTCCTTGTCATCCTTCTTGGTTTGTCCTTCGAATCTCAGGGTGATTTCTCCTGAACTAACATCTATTCGTGCACGACAAGTAGCCAGAAATGGTCTTCCAAGAATTAAGGATTCATGGGGATCATCATCTCCCATCTTACAGACAATAAAATCGACAAGCACAAGAAATTTTCCTATTCTTACTATAACATCTTCCGCCAAGCCTTCAGGATACCGGGTGGTTCCGTCAGCTAAACGTAGAGTCAGCCTCGTCGGTTTCAAGCATGGTAGGTTCAATTTTTCAAAAAGATTTAAAGACATGACATTGATAGAAGCACCAAGATCAGCAAGAGCGTTTCTAGGTTCCATGTTCTGTATAGAGCATGGAATCAATAAAGCTCTAGGGTCACCCTTCTTTCTGGGGTTTCCCTCAGTCAAACAAGCCGAAGATTCTTGGCTTAAACATGTAAAATTGTCACCAATGTCATTCTCAAACAACTCACGGCATTCTTCACTATTAAATAATTTCCGAATAAAAGCTTTAAATTTACCTTCTCGAGCTGTTTCTTTTCCTTCTGAGTTGTTGATTTTGTCTCTTGGTAGTTCCTTTTCTTTCGAGCATTCTTCCGAAGTGGTTTCCTTTTTTCGTTCCTTCATGGATATGGTGCATGCACTACTTGCATTCTTCAATTCAAGATTAAGACTACAAGAGGTAGTTTTGTTCCTTCGGTCATCTACCTTACATTGGCAAGTTCCGCAGATAGCATCCATTGGATCACATTTCTCATGTGTTTCCTCTTTGGCATCAATAGCGTTGACTCTCTCCTTTGGGTTATTTTCAGTGTTGCTCGGGAGTTGTCTGTAGTGTCGATCTGACATCATCTTAAACATCTGAGAGATTTGATTCTCGATTGTCTTTAATGTAGCCTTCGATTCCTGACGAAGACTAGAAATTTCTTGCCTAATCTCTTGAGTAATTTCTTGTTTAAGATTTGCCCGATCATTTTTTAGTTCCATGATCGTCCTTGTAAGCCTTTCATCTACCTCACGGATGTCATCCCTTCTTTGTTGAGTAAAATCAAGCTGAGAGTCATATTGCGGCCTGAACTGAGTCATTTGATTTCCATTTCCTTGGTTTTGATTGTACATCAGTCTGTTCTTATCAGTCTGTCCATATGCAGGCTTCTGTCCATAATTGTATTGTCTTTGCGCTTGATATCCATCGTTATGGTTATTATTCCAACCCTCTCCCTGTTTCCAATTGTTGTTTGATCTTTGGTTTTGTCCATAAGCATTGAAGTTGGAGTTCCTTTGATAGTCTACAGCCTCGACTTGTTCAGATGCGGACGTAGAAGTACAAATATTGGTGTCATGTGGTTCTCCACAGATATTACAATAAAGTGCCAATGCCATACAAGGCTTTGGTTTTCCTTCCATCTTTTCTACCATAGCCTGTAGCTTCTTGATTTCGTGATTCATTGCTTCGATTTTAGCCTCACTTGCCACTCGATTATCAACTTCATAAATTCCTCCATGATCTCCTCATCGTTCATACCAACTGGATGTATTTTTAGATATTCTCTCGATTAATTCCTCAGCCTCTTGCAAAGTTAAAGAGACGAAGGCACCGCTGGAGGATGAGTCAAGTGACATCTTTCCTTCATCTGTCAACCCTCCATAGAATGAGCTAATCATGTCTCATGGGTGCATCAGATCTTGTGGGCATTGCCTTTTAAGAACTTTAAATCTTCGCCAAGCCTCTCCCAGACTTTCAAATTTTCCTTGCTTGAATTCCTGTATAAGCCTTCTAATCCTCATAGTCTTTGTAATGGGAAAGAACTCGTTCATGAATTCTCGATGCAACTGATGCCATGTTCTGAAATGATTGTCATCTTGGCTTTCCAACCATCGTGCTGCCTCTCCTATGACTGAAAATGGGAATAACTTCAATCGAACTATTTCCTCGCTAATGCCTTCTTGTTTGTACATCCCACATGCTCTTATAAATTTTGCAGCAAAAAAATCGCCGGAATTTTTTTCCGACGAGAACTTGATTGAAAAGATGCCGGAAGGACCATTTTTGCAAAAAAGAAACAATAGTCCTGGACCAATATTATAAAGTTTGAAAGTCACGGATCAATTCTGATAATGCCAATATAGTCGTGGGACTAAAAATGCAAAAATGTCTTCTATGTATTATGAACATATATTCTGTACTTTATGAAGTCAAATTCTATATATTGAATTACGATCCACAATATAAATTGCCCTGAAAATATGGGGCAGGAATCATACTTAAAGCTGGTTTGGTAGCTCTAGATGTTGGAAAACTGAACAGAGTTGTGTAATCCCAATCCTCATATCCTGCAACCAGTAAAACAAACCCAAATTAGTTCGATTCATGGATAGATTTGTTTTATTCACACCCTTAAACACATAATGTATGGAATCATTTATTCAAAACAATTCTTTAGATGTATTCAAACTAATTTAGGCATTTACTTAAAACAGAATGGTCAAATATATTTGGTCATTGCTTTAAGCAATCAAATTATTTACCAACAATATCAACATTTCCCAACTTCATACAACTTTCCCTACTTTAACGATCCTTTTGCAACAGATATAATTGCTCTCCCAGACTATTTAAACAATCTTCATGTTCCTTTTATGAGTGCCAACTGCCAAACATTGAAGTTGCATAGCTTGAGCAGCTATACGTAGCACTAGTACCTGCATATGCTTAATATGCACACACTCGTTTTTAACCTCTCAATTAATCTCATCTATAAATATATATTTTTAATGGATGAGATTGATTCTCATAGGAAGGTGATTATGCAAATAAGTCATAAAGACATCCCGAAATATATTTGAATTTTGAAAATATATAGAAAGAAGGAATAAAGAAAACCCTTAAATACAGACATGGGAGTCTGAAAAAGTATCGTCTGAAGAGATTCGCAGCACGTACATATTTGCATTCACGGGAGGCTATTATGTGGTTTCACTGCAAGGCTGCAATTATTGGCATTTGGCAAAACTTAACACAGGGTGGCAAAACATAGTCAAGTTACTTATCCATTTCCCTTCGGTTTTTCTTGAAGATCAATAATTTGTGTGCAGTGGCTCCGGATATTTAACAAAAATACTTAGATGGACTCCCAAAATCATACTCTCAACTTTTACTTCCATTTTTGTTCAAATTTGATTGGAGGATGGAAAGAAAGGAATAGATAAACATCATGCTCCCCTATAAAATTAAGCAATCAAAGCAAGCCAACTCATATGGAGTAGAAAATGGGAGTGTGAATTGGGAGTATATGTAGAATTACTCGATATTTAATACTACGTAATATATAACTTGCTTGTCTGCAATTATCTTTAAAAAATCAATATATAATATGTAATACTCCCTCTGTCCCATTTTACTTGTCTTACTTTCCTTTTTAGTTTGTCCCAAAATGTTGTCCTCTTTCCAAAATTGAACATCACCATCATTCTACTTTTCCCAATTTACCCTTATGACTTTTGCATTCTTTATTGTTTTTATTTCTAAAAGTGAAAAAGTGAAGGGTATAATTGGAAAACACATTACCTTTACTTTAATTTATTAAAAAGCGTGCAAAAAGCAAATGAGACATCCATTTAGGGACGGAGGGAGTATGATTTACTCCCTCCGTCCCGAATTGGATGTCTCATTTGCTTTTTCACGCTTTTTAAGAAATTAAAGTAAATGTGATGTGCTTTCCAATTATGTCTCCAACTTTTTCACTTTTGGAAATAATAGCAATAAAGAAGAATGATGGTGATAAATTAAAAAGGAAAGTAGGACAGGTAAAATGAGACAAAGGGAGTATGTAATTACATTATTACTAAAATAAATATAAAAAGAAGAGAAATAATTTCATTTTAATAATTATAATTATTATAAAAATAAATTCAACAACCTATGTTTAACTTAATTATCATCATAATTATTAGGTATTATACTAATATATACATACATATATATATATATATATATATATATATATATATATTTATATATATAACCATAAAATTAGCACAGTAATTACACGGAAGAATATGAATACTAATTTATTTTATTCTCATAATTATCAAAAAATTATTTATAATAATATTTTAAGAATATTTGGATCGATATACAATTATATAAATTATAAAAACAAATGTTATATTGTACAATTGATAAAATGGGTTCGATTGATTATGTTTTCTAATATTACGCTTGAATTTGAGCAAATAATTGCTAAATTACCCTGTGATGGACGGATAATTTTTTTATTATATGTATAGATAATAAAATTAAAGATCAAATTATAAACAATTCTAATATTTGAAAGTATACATTTATTTGAATATAAGATTAGTGCAAAAGTATCACTCAATTAATTAAAAAATATTTAGGCATGACAATTTCAATCCGCCCCGCGCATTTTCACCCAATACGGGTCGGATTTTTTTGGGTAATAGTGGGTGGTGGGTCTTAAAAATGTAAACCCGCGATGGGTCGAGTTAAATTCAGATTTTATGTACAAAACCCGCCCAAAACCCTACCTAACTCACCATGTGTGTGTATACATATATATATAATAATAAAATAAGTAGTACTAGTACTAGCAAATCGATTTTATGAAAAATATATGCTACACGCGACCCAAATTTCTCACTGTACTCATTTCTTGTTGGATTTATATTAAAAAATTACAAAACACTTTCTTATTGGTGTGTACTGACGGTAATAATGTTACCGGTATATTATTTGAGTATTATTGTTGATACAGTGTTTGAGTATTTGAATACAGTTTTGAGTGCAGTACTGCTCAGTGTACAAAATGAGTTGAGTGTTGTTTTGTCTGGTAAGAAGTGTCGTGCTCTACTTTGTGTTGTGAGTCTTTTTTATTTCCTTCAGCTCAGTAATGGAGCGTTAATGCAAGGGCTGAGGAGCCGTTGAGCATTAATGCCTTGAGTTGAACGTTGGGTGTCAATACTGAGGAGTTGAACGTTGGACATCAATGTTGAGGGGCTGAACGTTGGGCATCAATGCTGATGAGTTGAACCGTTGAGCATTGATGCTGAGGAGTGAGGTGTCTTGGATAGTTTGAACGACAACTGTTTTGCTTTTGGGTCATGCCAGTGGTTCCGGGTCGGATGCCCAATTATCCTGTCATGTACATTTGGATTAATTTTTTAAAAATTAAATCTCTTTGGACTAGTTTCATACTAATTTGTTGGGAATATTTATTCCGTATAATAAATCCTTATATATATATATATATATATATATATATATATATATGTATTTGTAAAATTGACTTATTCACCACCAACGATATGTACTTTTTTTTCTATCAAGGTGTATATATATATTTTAAAATAATTATTGATAAATATTATGTATATTATTCCCAAAGTATTTTTTGAAATAAAATAAAATTCCAAATAATTGCAACCGTCGTTGAGCGGCTATAGCTGAGAGATAAAAAAAAAAAAAAAAAAAAAAAAAAAAAA
>NXFB01000289.1:87224-98006 GCA_002525835.2 Ipomoea batatas | reverse complement strand
CTGCTAACGAAATTGACTTGGAACGCACCAGATGCAACCTTGTCACGAACAAAGTGGAAATCAATTTCAACATGTTTAGTCCTGGCATGAAAGACCGGATTAGCCGCAAGATAGGTGGCACCGAGATTGTCACACCACAAGTGGGCCGGTTTACCAGAGTCCAGCCCTAATTCACGGAGTAGTGACACAACCCAGGTGACCTCAGCAGAAACATCAGCAAGTCCCTTGTATTCAGCTTCAGTGGAAGAGCGAGCAACAGTCTTCTGTTTGCGGGATAGCCATGATATAAGATTGTTACCAAAGTAAACAGCATATCCACTTGTAGATTTTCGATCCACTGGACAACCAGCCCAGTCTGAGTCAGAATAAGCATGAATCTCTGTAGATGATGATGAAGTTATTCGAAGAGCATAATCCTGAGTACCCTTGACATATCGAAGTACCCGTTTCAGAAAGCCCTAGTGATCAGTAGTCGGTGAATGCATAAACTGACATAGACGATTAACAGAGAAGGCTAGGTCAGGCCTAGTAATGGTGAGATACTGCAATGCCCCGACAATCCTTCGATATTGAGTCGGATTTTCATAGGGTGTGAGTAACGGAGTAGTGGATTGAACAACCGCGGCAGGAGTCGCAAGCGGTTTACAGTCAGACATGCCAGCACGGGATAAGATGTCTTTCATATACCGCCGTTGAGATAAGAGCAGACCCTTGTCGTCGAAGATAGTCTCAATGCCAAGAAAGAAATTCGGAGTGCCTAAATCCCTGATCTTGAAAGCACTTGCGAGGCGGGCTAACAACGTAGTAATCAGTTTATCGTCATTACCCATAAGTATAATGTCATCAACATATACTAACAAGAAGACCCGAGAAACCCCTGCAGTGTAGTAGAACAGAGAGACATCAGTTTTTGAGGCAGAGAACCCGGTGGAGATTAAGAACTCATGAAGGCGCTTAAACCAGGCCCGGGGTGCCTGCTTAAGGCCATATAGCGATCGCTGAAGATGACAGACATGACTCGGGTGTGTAGGATCCTCATAGCCGGGTGGTTGTTTCATAAAAACAGTTTCAGAAAGATGCCCATTTAAGAAAGCATTATGTACGTCAAGTTGGCGGAGAGTCCATTTATTCGACACTGCATGAGATAAAAGCAACCTGACTGTCGTGGGTTTGACAACAGGGCTGAAAGTGTCGAAGAAGTCTTCACCTGCGACCTGATTAAACCCTTTGGCCACGAGACGCGCTTTGTGTCTGTCAACTGAGCCATCAGCCTTCCGCTTAGTACGAAACACCCATTTACATCCAATAATGTTCATGGCTGGTGTTGGCGGCACTAGTGTCCAGGTGTTATTGTGCAGTAGAGCATTAAACTCCTGATCCATGGCATCGCGCCATTCCGGAAAAGCAACTGCTTGAGAGTAGCAAGTAGGCTCTGTGATAGTATTGAGAGCATAAAATTGTTCACCAGTGCCTTGAGTTTTGCGCCGTGTGCGCATAGAATGAATAGGTTGCTGATCACCCGCAGCTTTACGTCGCTCACGTCCTGCAGTAGCTTGCGTTTGACTTGTAGTAGGTTCAATGCTCGCCGATACAGAGGGTGACTGTAGAGTTAAAGCCGGTGGATGAGTATTTTCAGGCCTAGGTAAAAGCGGAGAAAGAACTGGACCAACTCCCCACGGTATATCTCCCGGCTGAGCAACCTGCAAAGTGGATTTAACAGCAAAGGGAAACAGCGTCTCATCAAAGCGGACATGCCGACAGATAAAGATAGCCCCCGTGTCAAGATTCATGCAACGATAACCACGAAAGGAAATGGGGTAACCAAGAAAGACGCATGAGGCTGAACGATACTCAATTTTATGATTATTATAAGGACGAAGATATGGGTAACACTGACACCCGAAGACGCGAAAGAAATTATATGAGGGAGGAGTCCGAAACAGTCTGAAATGTGGAGTATCAAAATTTATGGCAGACGAGGGTAGGCAATTTATCAAACAAGTGGCTGTTTCAAAAGCATAGTCCCAATATTCATGTGGTATGGAACTGTTAGCAAGTAGGGTAAGGCCAGTTTCCACAATGTGTCTGTTTCGACGTTCAACACGGCCGTTTTGTTCGTGGGTGTAAGCACATGACTTGCGGTGAATAATACCAAGAGACTTAAATTGTTTGTGTAACTTTATGTACTCACTACCTAAATCGGACTGGATGGCTTTGATAGAACGTGAAAATTGACGTTCTACCATCACCCGAAAAGAATCAAATATATTATATAAGTCCGATTTTAGCCGTAAAGGGTAAAACCAGCAGTAGCGAGAGTAGTCGTCAACAAACAAAACAAAGTACCGTGCACCGGTCGACGACATAACCGGAGACGGACCCCAAATATCTGTAAATAGCAAATCTAGAACATTGGTACTAGTATTAGGAACCCTATCTAAAGGATAACGTGCAGATTTTCCAAACTGACACGCTTTACAGATTTTTGAAGTATGTAAATTATTATTCGTGACAGGACACTGCTTAAGGACTCGATGTAGGACTTGAGTGTGGGGATGACCAAGCCGTTGATGCCAGACTGTGGAAGAAGCTCTAGCAGACAGAAAAGTAGAATGAAACTTCGGGAGTGGTAACTTGTAGAGACCGCCCGCCGTGGAACCTTTAAGAAGAACCGCCCGGGTGTTGCAGTCCTTCACAAAGAAACAGTCACTATGAAACTCGAAGAAAACACTGTTTTCATTAGTAAATTGAAACACAGATAATAAAGGTAATGATAATTGCGGGACACATAGAACATTAGACATGGACAGATTTTTAGAATGAGAGGGAACAATCGCATGCCCGACACGGGAAACTTTCAAACCTGCGCCATTTCCAACTTTTAGCACATCTCCACCTGTGTATACATCCGAATGATCTAACATACTATCATCGGGTGTAGCGTGAGATGTAGCACCCGTGTCAGGATACCAATTAGACTGGGTGACCGAAGGAGAATCACTGCCAACCGCTACATGTGCAGAAGGTGACGGACTATCAGCATAACGTTTAAAACAATTAAGTGCTGTATGTCCATATGATCTGCAGATCTGGCACCTTGGGGAACCACCGCCACGATTCCCACGTCCCTGATTGCCACGTCCACGCCAGCCTCGCCCTCTGCCGTTAGAAGACTGCCGGCCACCGCTGGAACCATTGCTTCTGCCACGACCCGCATACAGAGCGGACGGCGACTGCACCGGAGCGGCGGATTCCGAGATTGCGAAATCATCCGAATGGATGAATTCTTGATTGCGGAGATGATCCGCCAGTTGCGTCAAGGTAACCGAATCCGAAGAAACAGTTAGAGCGTTCGCCATGGATCTGTACTCCGGGCGTAATCCACGTAAGGCGTACAGGATTTGTTCATCAGCAGATAACGGGCGGCCGGCCAACGATAAGGCCTCAACGATGACCTGAGCTTTTCCCAGATATTCAGCCGGCGAACTGTTGCCCTGTCGAAGAGTCTGAAATTCTCCGAGGAGGCTTAAGCAGCGACTGCGAGAGGAGGAAGCCAACGTCGACGTGATCGAGTCCCAAACCGCCTTCGCCGTCTCCTTGCCGATCGCAAGGTACATGACCTCATCGGTGAGAGATGAGATCAGGAGTGACAAGATCGACTGATCTTGTTGAACCCACGCATGATACGCGGGGTTGGACGGCGGTGAAGACGCTGGTAATGCAGAGGTGCCGGCGGGTAACAGAGTCGCCGGTGGACAGGGATTAGTGCCGTCGAGGAAGCCTAGCAAGCCCTGCCCTCGGAGGAATGGCACGAGCTGAGTACGCCAATGCAGATAATTCCTCGTCGTCAGCTTCACGGAGACGAAGTGGTGAGCCGCTGTAAGGGCGGTTGGTGTCACCGGCGGAGGAATTGCAGGGGCGACGGCGAGAGTGTTTGTCGTATTTGGTTCGGCGGTCATGTTTGCAGTAGGAAAAAAAAAGGAAAAGGTGGTGGTTTATAATTGTTTACGTAATTGGATGTTTCGGGAAGGAAAGAAACGATCGCAAAAAGGAAACAAAAATAAAACAATAAGGAATTTTCCACCTTTCGCTTCTGATACCAAATTAGAGTAACGGGTTTGAATTTCACAACTGAACAGAGAGAGAGGGAGAGTCCTCTTAACATAGCTAACCTGAGAACTCTCCTAACATACAGGTTATTGTTAAAAGACTAAGCAATAATAAGAACTATATAATATAAAACAATTACAAATAATAATATGATTCACACTGTTTAATTTTGGTATTAATCGAACAATTTCTTTTTATTTCTGTGACTTTTTGGATTCTTACCGCTCGGTCCGAGGTATTATTCGTCCGGCATTGTTTAACCCAACCACGCCTAGGGTTTGAGGGAATTACTGAAGGGATCGGGGTAATCTGATAGGGGAAGAAGCCGAAACTGCCAACAATGTGTAAAAATGGGTGTCCGCCTGTGACAATTGTGTGTGGAAGGAGAAGAAGCTGTGTGCGACATGTAGTTAACAAAGTGTTATTCTTTATAGTGGTGGAGTAATCCAATACTGAGTATAAAAAGCTTCTGCTAGGACTGTTTTGTGCATGTGCAACCCATTAAAAACATATAGTCAGTGGAGACAGTTGTTAGGGGGTAGATCCTTGTGGTTCTGTGTTCATTTGTTTGTCTGAATTAGGCCTTCAAATAAAAGTGGTGTGAAATTTGTGCACATATGAAGAATGTTTGCTCATGTTAGTTAATTTAGTATGGGTTTACTATTTTAAATATTTATGCAAATGTGAGTGCACTCTGCCATAACTAGGGGTCATTATGGCTGCATTTTTGTACAAGAAAATTTTCAGTAGGTATTTGCTTATTAGTGTGAGCACTATAAATGGTTTGTTCCAAACAAAGTTGGCTGTATTACCATACTTGTGAGATGGAAATGGTATGTGCATTAGCCGTGTCAAAATTTCAGAATGTGGCACACGGATTGTATGTATAGTGCACATAGTAGGACATATATTTGCACACGTGTGTACACTGAAGTGCACACTTGGCAGGGCACACATGCACAGGGTGAAATCATGCATTTTTCAAACTAGTATGTGTATCTTGTTTGTTGCATTTAAAGTTTATGGTACACGGTGAGGTTGTAAAGTGCACACACAAGGTATGTAAGTGCACATAGGGTTAACTAGAGTTTGGTTTCCAGAATTCAATTACGGTAGGATTATGAAGTGCAATTGTTGTTAACATGTGTTTTTTTTCCCATAATTGCAGCCATTTGAAGAGCGAGTTACGCAAATGATGACAACATTGAAGAACATTGTGGTAGACCTAGAGCATCTGGTTGAGAAAACGGATGACATGACGGTGAAGGAAGGAATATTCCGGCAAATTCACTGAATAATAGAACACCTAGTGGCAACGAGAGGAAGAGGTGGGGCCAACAAGGTAAATTTGTCACCACCCACTGATCTTGAAGACACCCAACGTGATATTGAAAGTAGAAATTTTTTTTTTTGGTTAGTTAGTAATAGTTTATGATGGGAACAATGTATTAAGAATTGGAGGTGAAAACAGTGGGTATGGAACATGCTTGAGTAGTAGTGCAGAAGTATTTTTGAAACCAAAAATGTATTGTTGTGGTGGCCTGGTGACGCAGAATGGCCCATACGAGTATGTATGACAATCCATATCAGGGGTGCACAAACTCACTAACTAAGCAGCACCCTAGTTTAACTAACATGCACATCATAAAATAAGTAGGTGCACATATAACCAAAGAACATTTTGCACTTATCCAAAAATTGAATGAACGTTTAGTGCACAACACAAAATTTAAGAAACGAACTAGTTTGTACTAGACTGTAGTGCACACACCCAGGCCCCATACTAAACGCCGCATGAGTTAAGACTATCATGCACGCACTGTCTCTAGTACGTGCACACAGTGCTAGTAGTAGGTGTACACACATATTAGTGAACATTGACATGCACACCCTAATCGCAGTACGTGCACACACATAAGCTGATAAATAAATTAAAATATTCAAATTAAACAATCTGGTGTAATCTAGGTTTCATTACTGAATACAAAGTCCTAAAAACATGCACAATTACAAAATTAAAGTAACACTACGCCTTCAGCGGGCAATTACGGCTAACATGATTGACATATTTAATTATCCAGATTAAACCCAAAAAGTTAACCCAATTGTTGATCAACACGTTACCCGATAATGAGATTAAAATTTATGTGTTGTGCACCTCTAATGTATCTAGACGGCACACGATGAAATTCTTTAGTACACATACCCACGTGGTTTTCAGCACATGGGTGCACAATGACATGCACACACTGCTTAAGGTAGGTGCACACACATAACCAATAATCTATATCGCAACTGCATACAGTAATACGTGGGTGTAAAAAATATAGAGCGCATACTAAGTACCAATATTTAATACTTCAGAGTAAACCCATACAAATAATCCAACTCACATAAAAAAAAAATACAAAGTCTTAGAAAAACCACAAGTAAAAAGTGACACTATGCCTTTAGCGAGCAATTGCGACTATCATGACCCTCAAATTTATGACAAGTCTTGCACTCTCGTGTTGACTTTGACGCTTTCTCTGCAGCAAGTCAGCAACTTCTTTTGACGATTTGAACCGCTTTCTAGAACCCTTATCTTAGCAATGGTCGGGGTGAACAACAATATCAGGAGACGTGAGCACACAACAAAATGCCCGAATAACACCATATTTACTAGTGGACGTACCAAGCCCAGTACCGGCATTGGCAAAAGAGAGTTTGAGGTCTTTCAAAACCAGGGACAACTCCATAACATGATCCGTGCTTTCTCCTACAACCTCAAAAATGACTCAACGGACAAGAATGCAGGAAAATCTGGTAGATAGAAGTATGCAACCTCAGAATGATGCAACAAATGACTCCACAACCCAGAATACGCTACAAACAATATAATATAAAAAGTCCCCAAAATCTAATGGACACCATGAATATAGAACACATATGCATACAACCGAATATAGATATGCAAACAGTGATATGACACAATTAAATGCTTACCACGAAAACAAGCGGCTGTGTGCAATATACTTGACTAATATGTGGTAGAAAATCTGGTAAAAAGAAATACACAACCTCAAAATACTATAGCAAACGATTCCACAAACCAAACTACCCCCAAACAGTATACTAAAGAAAAACCACAAAACTAACGGACATATGCACATAGTGACGTGAAAAAAAAAAGATTACTACAAAACGAGAGAACCACACTGTAAGCAATCAAACGAGAGAACAGCACTGTAAGCAATCAAACGAGAGAACAACAACATTAACAACCAAAAAATTCAAAGCAACAACAACACTACCACCCAAAAAAGCGAAGAAAACAAAAACTGACACTACAAACCCATGCACACACCAACGAAAGAAAAACATAATCAAACAACAGGAAAAAAAGCTAAAAATTAGGGAATACTTACCTTCATTAACGCAATCCATGCTTGAGGAACAAAGATGAAGAACCGGTGTCTCGAGACTATAGAAGAAACACGCAACTCTTTGAACAAACAAAAGAAGAAAATGTAATCCTACCTAAATTAAAACTCCTAAAATCAAGCATAATAAAACAATAGAATTCTTGACAAAAATAAAACACATGCAAAATTACATTAAACACCTCAATAATTAATAATAACCATATAAAAGTAAAATGCAAGGACAAAATCTTAGCTAGTACTGTCAAAGTGGGTCAAAATCCGCGGGCCAGTCGCACCTGCCTCACGATGAGGCGGGTTAAGATTACAAGAAAGGTGGCCGGTGAAAGAGCGGACCTAACGAGCTTAACCCACTAAGACCCGCAGCCCGAGAAACCTATATATATATACATACATATATATATACATACATATATATATATATAGTTCACGTGCACTGTGAATATATATATTATATTCACAGTACACGTGAACTTTGAATTATATACTACGTGAATATATATATTTTCACAGTGCACTGTGTGAAATTGTTAATAAAAAAATGAAGAAAAACCCGTGGGTTAGCCCGTGAGGCCCGTCAATCCGGGTGGGGCGGGTTAGGATTACATGAATCCTAGCCGCCCGTAAAAGCTTGCCAGAAATTAAGCCCGTGGTGGGGCAGGCCAACTCACTTTGACAGTACTAATCTCAGTCATCAAACACTTCAAGATGAACGCTTAGAATTAATTCTTATTTCTCACATAAATATGATGTCTCATATTATATATATATATATATATATTTAAAGTGAGAAGCAAAGCAAGAAAAAGTCATTTAGGGAATAATTATTTTAATGATGCGACAACAATGGTCACGACTCATGATCGAAAGCGCTAATTAGCGACTAGGTTAATTGTAATCATATCACAACCCTAATTAAAGCATTCATCCTAATCTTTATTACAGTTATCTCTATAATTGGACTACACCCTGTTTAAGGTTGCAGACAGTGGACTATAATGACATAAAATTAAACATGTTTGTTTTGTTTTGTTTTGTTTTTTTTTTTTGTTTTTTTGTTTTTTGTTTTTTTTTTTAAAAAAATCAAACCTCAAAATTAAAGGAAAGAGAGTGATGGAATTAAGGGTTACTATATACAATACCAAATCTGATAGTGATGGGTAACATGTTCTCACCAAATTTTCTTCACACAACTACCCTACCATTAGATGTCAGATGTTAGGCACATAATAATATTTTAACCACTTAATATTTAAGGTGCATTTAACTAATAATATTATACTAGATCACATAAAATATATATTAATAGAGTTGTACCTGGCGGTAAAAATACCGCTTATTATAATGCGACATGTTGAGATTGAATGTCTATATGTTAAATAACTGAAGTAGTTTTTAATTGAACAAGTAATACAACAGATGAATACGTGTAGTTGTGGAATTGCTCCGTACCATTCGTCAGTAAATCACCCAATGTACTGGCGAGAGATGAGATGGGTGTAGGGTGTAGTTGCGAGATTGCTATAATCCAATCCGATCCATGTGTGAATATAATTAATGAAGTTGCATTAATTAATAATAATTATAATATTATTGTGGTGGAAGCTAGGATGAGAGCAGTTAATTTAATTTGTTGGCTTGGATAAGCCAGCAAAAAAGTTGTTTTTGTTGTTGTGCATCCAAACCTTGAGGACTCTCCTCTTCACCCCAATCTCTTGACAGAAGTTGTGCACTACAGAGCTGTCAACTTTCTGAATCTTCCACCCTACTCTCTCTGCAAACGCCACCATTTTCTCCTTTTGCTCCCCACTGAACTTCGTCCGAAACCTCTTTTTCCTCATCTCTAAACCCTCCTTCTCCTCCTCCTCCGCCGCCGCATCTTCTTTCTCCTCCCAATCTGAAACAACGCTGCCGCCGCCGCCGCCGCCGCTTGACGCATTATTATTATTATTATTATTATTATTGTACGCAACCGGCGTGGCGCCTTTGTTTTGTGAACAAGGAAATATCAAAGGGCAGCTCCTCGCCCATGGGCATCCTGCACATCCAATCCAATAATTTTATATGCCCATAAAATTAATTCTATAATCCAATACAATCTACTACTAATAAATTTTACAAAGAAATATAGCATAATTAACTCTGCTGCAATTTCTCATACTGAAATTAAACTTAAACTTATGACTATTATATTACTACGTATAATATAATGTTAGTTGGACAAATATATGTTTTGTTTTAATTTGGTAATATACTCCATGACAATTTATATTGCAAACTTGCATATATGTTTAGAATATTATCAACACAAATGTAAGTTATGAGCAACTTAATTTTATTTGAAAATCACAAGACATACTTCCTTCAGAGTGTACTTTTCGGTAATAGTTGTGAGATTTTTTATAAATTAAAAGTGAATATTATACATACATACACACACATATATATGTGTGTGTGTGTGTTTTTATATATATTTAGATTTTTCCAAGGAATCAAAGTGAGTTTGCCGATTTGGTTAACTTTTCCAATATAACTAATTTTGTATGTTCATTTTTATTGATTGTGTTGGGAGAAGGTGTAGTGGGTAAAGGGCTAAGTCCATTAACTGATGGCTAAGAGATTGTTGGAGGGAGGCAGGTAAAGAGTCAATTACGTCCAGAGCATCCTACCTTTCAAAAATCTGATGACTGTCTGTAAAGAAATAAAGTTATATATATATATATATGTGTGTGTGTGTGTGTGTGTGTTTTTATATATATTTAGATTGTTCCAATGAATCAAAGTGAGTTTGCCGATTTGGTTTAACTTTTCCAATATAATTAATTTTGTATGTTCATTTTTATTGATTGTGTTGGGCGAATGTGGGTAAAAGGCTAAGTCCATTAATTGATGGCTAAGAGATTGTTGGACGGAGGCAGGTAAAGAGTTAATTACGTCCAGAGCATCCTACCTTTCAAAAATCTGATGACTGTCTGTCCATAAATAAAGTTGCCCGTATTGGCTATAACCCAGACACATAACTCTAGCAAAATATTAGAATGAAACGGATCGGAGGAGGCAATTAAGAGCTAGGCTGACCTTTTATGAGGAGTTTCCGGTGGAAATTCCGATGGCATTGACAGGCGGAGCATTTGAGGGCTTCAAGGCTGCCGTCTTCGCCAGCCGGCATAAACTCGCCGCAGCCGTCGGTGGCGGTGCCACCCATGGCGGCTGCATGGTTCTTCAGGCACTCCATGTACTTAACATCATT
>NXFB01000289.1:44530-60103 GCA_002525835.2 Ipomoea batatas | reverse complement strand
TAATTATTAGTAACTTGTTTTATTATTATAACATTATTCTTAATAAAACAAAAAATAAGTAACAATAATAACAACAATTTATAAATGTAAATCATTTCTACATTTATATTTAAAGCTTAAAACAACATAATACATTCATACCCTTAAACGTCATTTTACACGCAATCAGCTAATAGTAAACAACTAATTTACCAAACACTTTTCTATAATCAACTAATACAATTAGCTAACACAAACAGCTATTAACTATCAGCGAACAGTCATTTACGAAACAAGGCCGTAATGGAGTTTGTAGCATTGGAAAATGACTATTTCTTTGCCAAATTTGGATCCATAGAAGATTACAACTTTGCTAAGTATGAGGGTTTGTGGATGGTGATGGATAAATATCTTATTATTAAAGAGTAGAGGTCTAATTTCGACCCCATAAAGGATAACACTAACAAAGTAATTATGTGGGTTCAGTTTCCTGGGTTACCAATTGATTATTACAAATGAAAAAGGATCGTGAATCTTGAATGCAAGATTATCTTAAAGGTTCCTACTTGTTTTTTAGTTCAATTACTTATGTGGATTAGAATCTGGATTATAGTTTCTATAAGAAATAAATTAAGAATAAAAATAAACGATAAGTAAAGAATGGAACCAGGACGTACGCAAGAATTGATAACGCAGTTCGGAGAAATCCTCCTATATCTGCGGAGCTACTCAGCGTATGCCCAATCCACTAGATGATCACCAAAGATTACAAATTCTAGAGTAACATGTCCATACACACTATGGCCCTAAACCAACTCAATCTTCATCATCTACTTGAGTGGGTACGTTGCAAGCCGATAACCTTCAAACTTCAGCCACCATAAACGTATATCACCAAAAATAGTGTTAAGTAATGACCATATAAAACCTTCTAGAGCACTCGTGAATAAGGTAGAATAATTAGAGCATAGGTGTTGTTTATCTTTCATATATCTTCACGCCTTTTAACATGTAGAAATAATAACCACCATCCCTACATATTAGCTGCTGGAAATCCTCATAACGTGGAGAGCCATTCAATTTAAAAACTGCCAAAATATTCTATCCATTTGACAATAATATGTTAGATAAATTTGCCCAAACTATTGTACGCATTGACTCAAAGACATTTTCTCCTAAAGTAGATCCAGGTTTAACCACAGCAACTTCTGTCGAAGTTCTCGACTGTAAGACAGACCCTAAAATAGTCTAAATAAACCAAAGTATGTTTTGACAAATAATTAGCCAATAACTAATAAATAAAATGTATATCATTTGTATACTTACAATCTCCCCCTTTGGCAATTATTTGAAAAAACTACTTTCAAACAAACTTTAGGCATTTTAAAAGAATAACTAAACATTTTATTAAAAATATTCCTTAAGTAAGTTTGAAAACATAAGATATAGACAATCAATACAATTAAGAATAGATGATAGACCTTTGCTTACTACGCACGGTGAGACACAATCCTTGGTCGTTCTTCACAAATTTCACCCTTATGACCAGTTGAGCTGCCCATGCGCGACAAATCAACTCAAGATATTCATACGAATAGGCATAAGTAGATTATCCAAATAGCATACGAAAATAATAAGCATAATCATAGATTATCCAAGTAGTTCAGCAAAAGATTGTCTACATCAAATCCACATCAAACACATCAAAGTACTCCCTCCCTTAGTTATTTACTCCCCATTTTTGTCAAAAAATTGGTAAAGGTGATCATCTAATGGTCTGGAGGAGAGTCAAAGCCACCTATATCAGTTGCAGGCTCTTCAAGGTCAGAGAGGTGAGAGGCGTGAAGCAACTCTAAATGTGTACACTACTACAGAAAAAGGATACTACATCGCCCAATCAACATCCATTTTTGATAAATTGACGTTATATGTCATCAATAAAATAAAGCAAAAGTAATATATATTATTTACGATGTCGGTTCATGGCAAAAATCGACGTCATAAATATTTTCTTTAAAATATTAATAAATACGACATCAGTTCTCCATAAAATCGACGTCGTATGTTATAAATAAATTTTAAAAAAATAAAGACATACGACGTCAGTTCTCAATAGAACCGACGTTGTATGTTTTAAATATTTTTTTTTAAAAAAATTAAAGATATACGATGTCGATTATCCATAGAATCGATGTTGTATGTTACAAATAAATTTTTTTTTTTTTAAAAAGTAAAGACTTACAACGTCGGTTCTCCCTAGAACCAACGTCGTATGTCCTATATTTTTTTATTTAACACAGATCTATACAGCGTCTCGCGCAAATTCTCTCTCTCTCACTCCTAACATAAAAAAAAAAAATTATAACAGCTTCATCGCCATCATCTTTGTTCTTCATCCCTAGATCTACGTTTTCCGACGACGAGTGAGCTTCTAGCTTGTAGTGGCGACGAGCGTTCTCCGGTGACCACGACTGTACGGCTTGCTTTGATCTACAAACTACATTGCTCCGGCGACAAGCGTAACATTTCGAACAGTAGATGTTGCTTGCTTCGAATCCTTCGATCTATAGATATTACTTCGTACGTATATGAATCCTTCGATCTATTTGTATTTTTCGATTCCTACATTAGATTTTAGTATGGGGTAGTAGTTTAATGAAGGTATATGCATTAATATTTACTTATAGCATCAGTTAATACTCCTTTTCCTATCAAAATTTATGATGGGGGCTCATTGTTTTTTTTTTTTCTGTTTTCTGCTTCTGAGAATTATATATAAGCTCTTGAAATTGATTGCCTATGCCGCTTCTTTTTATAGTTTTTTTTTTAAATTAAAAATTGATATGATGTCAGTTTTTATAAAAAAAAATGACTTTGTATCTATATTTATTTATAAAAAAAATGAGATACGACGAAAAAACCGACACCATATCTCTATTTTAAAAGAACGACATACAACGTCGAATTTTTAAAAAAACTGACGTCGTATACACTTAGTTAAAAAATTTAAAATAATATACGATGTCGATTTTAAAAAATCGGCATTGTATAATTTATACATAACGTCTCTTAAAACTACATCGAAAAATAACCGACATCGTATGACCAAAATAATCGATGTTAAAAGGTGTTTTTGTAGTAGTGATAAGCTCTCGCATGTCAGAAAGGAGTGTCTTCTCGAGATCAGTGGCAGCCATTTGAAGGGAAGCAACCGCGCTACGAATATGAGTTAGCGTAGACTGAGAGGTGTGAACTCGAACATGAAGAGAGGGTATAGCAGGTGGCTCATTACGCCTTGTAGTAGCAATATGTAGCACTGGCACAGAAAAAGAACCAAAAGGGGTGTTATCCGTAGGAGGCTCAACAACTGGATCAGGGACAGACTAAAGTGAGTCGCGATCATCAAAGTGCCTTCCTTGACACAATCATTGATCAACAGTGTATTTTCTTGAAATTCCCAGCAACTTCTCATTCTTGTAAGGTTCAAAACCTTGAGACTTCAAGATTCGAAAGATCAAACTTGGGAAAGGAAGATGAATTTTGGCGTATTTCTTCTTGGAAAATCCCATGACATGTGAAAAGAAAATACCACCTAAATCAAAGTGTATCTTATTCTCTTCTATAACACCCTCTTCTATGCTTTCAAGTGTGACCACTTTTGGGACTTCTAGATCACACCCTTTCATCATTCCCTCATTTTCATTTTCACCCTCACCACCAATTTCACTCTCTTCCCTCTTTTATTCCTCTTCAATGATCTCCCTATCCACTCCCATGATCTCTTTTTCCAATCTTTCTTCTTCTCCCTCTTAAATGTCACAAGTGACATCTTCCACGACATCCACCGTACTCTCCTCAACATTCACCATATCCTTGTTGTTTTCTTTTTTATGCCCATCTATTAGTCCCGATGAGTTGTTAAGTGAGTCTAGAGGGGGGGGGTGAATACTCACTGGGTATTTTGAAAATGTTTTCACAAGAAATTATCCTCTAAGGAATAACTTCTTGATCAAGAGTTTTTGCAGCAAAAATAATAAGTTCTTGAGATAATGTTTTATAATTTTACACTCGTTTAATACTATTAGGGAAAAGATTAGGCTTGGTCGTGAATATGCAATACAATAATGTAAATACGTAATATGAAGAGACATAGAGAGATTTTTATATTGGTTCAGCTATTAACAAAGCCTACTCCACTCTTCTTCACAACTAGTGAATAATTGCACTAATTTCTCCTTTGTTAGTACAATACGCCATACAACGTGTTCCCTTGATCACAAAGCTGGGCAGTCACGCTTCACATGTTTTTCAACTTCTTTAAAGTTTACTCCGCATCTTTATACTTTTCTCCAAGTAGAGTTGGTTGATAGATGAATTAAAAAACTTGTGTTCTCCAACTTGAAATCTTGGCTTTGATGATCTTGATTGAATACTTGAAGCAACACAAGATTTCTTTCAAAAGCTAGATTAAACTTGATAGCTTTCTCTCTCTTTCACACACTAGATTGCTTGTAAGTTTTTGATCTTATAACTTGCAATAACAATATGGACCAGCAGCTTCAATTTGAGTGAAGAGAGGATATTTATAGGTGTGAATTTTGTGTTCATTGGAGGGAAACACAAAGTTCAAAAACCCTTTTTGTTTGTCCGGTGAGTAATAACCTCTAGTTATTGAAACCATGTGGGCGACAGTACTATGTAGACGTTTGTCTCAAAAAGATATAAGACTTTTTGGCTTTTTGTCTCATACCAAGGACAATGCTTTTAATGCACCTTGGGATTAGTTCCTATGCCTTCAATTTGTTCAAGGTTGATCAGCCATAAATTTAAGGTTTCGGACAAGGGGATGCTTAGAGAATGTTCTCTGGCTTGTTCCCACGAGTACATGACTCGTGTCTTAAGTCATCACTGTAGAATGATTGACTTTATCATTCTTAAAAATTTCCTCAAATAATTTTACTTGATCATTCGGCCTTCTAATTTATCAAGAGATAAGCCCTTCCATGATTCAGCTTCTACTTCCTCTTGGTCTTCTCCATGTCTTCGTTCTTCATATCTTCTGCCAGCCAACTGAGAAAACTATACCCATTACCGAAGGCATGATACTGGTGGATCAGTTGAACGACTACATAATGGGGGCTATCCAAGGCAAGTTGAATGGAGGCCAACCCTCATATTCCTATGCTAAGCCCTACACACAAAGGATTAAGGAGTTGAAAATGCCCTTCAGCTATCAACCTCCTAAGTTTCGGCAGTTTGATGGCAAGGGAAACCCTTGGCAGCACATTGCCCACTTTGTGGAAACATGCAATGATGTAGGGACTATGGTGATCTATTGGTAAAGCAGTTTGCTCGTTCCTTAAAGGGAAATGCTTTTGATTGGTACACTGATCTCGAGTCCGGATGCATTGATAGTTGGCATGATATGAAGCGTGAGTTCTTAACCTGCTTCTATAGTATAAGGAAAACTGTTAGCTTCCTAGAACTCACCACCACCCGCCAGTGGAAAGGCGAACGTGTCGGTGCTTACATTGAAAGATGGAGGGAACTGTGCCTAAATTGCAAAGCGAGGATATACCAAAATTCTGCAGTTGAGATGTGCATCCAAGGCATGCACTTCGAATTCTCCTATATCCTGCAAGGGATTAAGCCAAAGTCCTTCGATGAGTTGTCCATTCGTGCTCACGACATGGAGTTGAGCATCGAAGTTATAGGAGGGCTCAACGTATTGAACTTGCCTAACTCCTCCAAGGCTTCTGGAAAGCAAGAATTCAATAAAGGAAATAAACCCTTTCTAAAATAAGAAAAGAAGGAAGCAATGACTGTGAAAGCTACACCAATGACAGTCTTCAACAAAGCAAATGAAATGCCTAGGTCGAGATAATTTTCTGACCCGTCAAGGGGAGGTAGGAGGCCGACTATTGAAGAAAGACAAGAAGAAACATATCCTTTCTTGGATTCTAAAATATCTCCTATGTTTGATGAAGCTTCAAGGGTAAATGACCCAAATTATTGCAAGTACCATCGCCTTCTTGGTCATCTGATTGAGAAATGTTTCATCTTCAAAGATAAAGTTATGGCGCTGGCCAAAGACGGGAAAATTGAGCTTGCTGATGCTAACGCAAGCACAAACCAAATCTCAATTACATATGGACGGTATACTCCTTTGTGCAATGAGAAGGAAGATGGGGGACAAAGAAAGCGTCCACTCCCATTAATTGTTAAGCATGTTGCTGGTCAAAGTTCAAAACCGCACCAAAATGATAACATATCTGAAGGAAAATGGGTGATTGTCACTCATAGAAGGAAGAAAAGTGAGCCTGTGAGACATCCAAGGCACACAGCGAAAAGTTGGGTTGCAAAAACCTCAACAAATGGCCATGCCCGCAGATCAAAGATGAAGGAGCATGTCAAGCAGTCGCGAACACCAGTTCCTTTGGCTCAATATATGCCAAAATGATTTAATCTTCAAGGGGCAAACACTGCTACCCCTTCCCTCAACACAAATGACAAACAAGTGGATGGAGGAGAATGTTCATCTCCTAAACACACTGAAAATGAGGAAGTGCAAATGCATAGGACAGCTTCCTACTCCACAGAAATTACCTTCAAGGATGAAGGCTTGTTGCTTAGAGGCGCGCCACACAATCGCCCATTGTTTGTTGAAGGCTACACACGTGGGCAAATGCTCAAAAGAGTCCTAGTTGATCAAGGCTCAGTCATCAACATTTTTTTCCCTCCGAGCCTTGAAAGACCTTGGTGGATCTACATATGAGCTCGCCCGAAGCCGTCTAATGATACAAGGTTTCAACCAAGGAGGGCAAAGAGCAATCGGCATCATCAACCTCAACTTAAGATGTCATAAATGTGAGGAAATCTTATAACTTGTTACTCGGAAGGCCTTGGATACATAAAAATGGGGTGGTTCCCTCGTCTTGGCATCAATGCCTCATGCATGAAAAGAACGGCTTGATTGAAAAGGTAGTCACCGATGAAAGCCCGTTCACAGAGGCTAAATCTTACTTTGCGGATGCAAAGTTTTACATAAAGAAGCAGGTCCTCATGGAAGATGTCGAGAAAAGCAACAACAACCCGCCTTCCCAACCAAAGTCAAAGGGAAAGGAAGTTATGGAAGGGGATCAGCACAACACAAAACTCATCTTCCCGCTCGTAAGAATTGACACACGTAAAGCAAATGCAACAAAATCATCTGAGGAGAAAAGTGGTGATACAGCAAACCAAATATTGCCCACCAAGCGTACTGAGGGTTTTGACCCTAATGCTTATAAGCTTCTAGCCAAAGTCGGCTATAATCCCAATGAGCTCCAGAGGTTGGGAAAGCTTATTCCCGAAGCCGGTGGTAAAGGCAAGGCAAATCAACAAGAACCTCATGCACGCTAAGGGTTGGGTTATGTCCCTCCTAAACCAGTGCGAATCCTTATAAATAGAGCTGCCAGCAGTATCTCCACAGATGAAAGTGAGTATGATCCAAAACTCACTCATGCCTATGATAATGGGCAAGATAAGAAGAAGTCAGTCTTCGAAAGAATGGGTAAGATGGAGTCTCAACGCTAAGTCTTTGACAGATTGGGCTCAAATCCTAAAGCCCCTAACAGAAAGTCAATTCATGATTGACTTAGAGCTATCCAAGTTATGAAAGACAATGTGAGTCATCCTGTTGATGTGGGACCTTCAAAAAGGCTTTGAAGTATGATTCCTTATTGATCGTTCTCAAAAATGAAATATAGTTCGGGTTTAGTTTTGTCGTTCCGCTAGGAATTGGCGTTATGGCACGTACTTGTGCAATCATTTATTTTTAGAGCATTTTAACCCACTAACGAGAATCCAAGCACAATCATAAACATAAATTTACTAAAAACTAAAAACATAAGAAATAAAGATGGGATTTAAACTAGGAGTTATTACTATCAAGATGCTACATATACTCATATATTAGGAAGAACAATAATCATGTATCAAGAAAGTCATACACTAATGAATTCAAGACCATTCCGTCCCTTGAATTAGAGCAAGAGATTTATCACAATATGTGTGACTCAACCTTGAGCTCTTGAAGCTCCTCGGTATATTAGGCCCCCAAATTCGTCCCCTACTCCCGTAGTGAGATATTTGGGTTATACGAGAGGTGGCTTGAGTTTTACCCAAATTCCGTTGTAGCAAGAACTCTCCAATTACTTGCCAATAAAAATAGCTAGTAATTATTAATAAGATGCAAACAAACCTCCTTGTACTTGCTTATGATTCAAGATTATAAATCTTCCCCTTATGAAATTGTTAAAAATGTAGCATTCAAGATAAATAATAAATTTCTACCTCAAACCCAAACTAAACTAAATAAGCATAAGGAAAATAAATTAAGAGAAGAAGAAGAGTAAATGACAAAAAGCATAAGGAAAATAAACTTTTATAACTTAAATGGAGAAGAAAATAAAGTAAAGTAAACATTGCATAAATTAAATGAAGGAGAAAATACAGAACAAAGAAAAGAAAGGAAAGGAAAGAAAAACAAGTGTTTTGCTCTAAGTTCTACATCTTGCTCAGCCTAGGTTCTGATTTGGGAGAGGATAGGCCTTTTATAGGCCTCAAAATGGAGCAAAAATTGGGCTGGTATGTACAGCGCAGGGCGTACGCCCTTGCGTACACACGTACACTGCCCAGAATGCAGTGCAGCACATCCTCCTCCTCTTGCTTTTTCTGATTTGGTTCTTTGTCTCTTCATTTTGCTTTTTCCTCTTCATTTTTTAGTCTTCTTCTTTGTTTTGTCTTTTTGGCTCCACCTACTTTCATCACCTATGAATTCTACCAACACCATAAAATATTAGATAATAACATACAAATTAAGATTAGGTAAATCATCTAATTAATTACAATATAACTTAATTTCTTTACTTTTTCTAAATAAAGTATATTTTGAATTTATTAATCAAAGTAAAGAAAACCAAGGTTATATTGAATACAAACTATACAAAGTTAGTGGAAAGACAAGCTTCAATATGGGGATTAAATATTGTTGGTCCCGGTGAAGGCGTTATGAGTCTAGAAGGGGGGGTTGAATAGACTCAAGGGAATTTTGAAAACTTTTTAAAGATAAACGCAGCGGAAAGAGTTATACCAAAATTTTATCTTTTACTTTGCACTAGGGTTTTTCTTATCGAAAGGTTTGAGATGATGTATGCAATGCAATGCGTAGAGTAAATAAAAAGATAGAGGGAGAGAGAGAGAGAGTTTTTATAGTGGTTCGGCTGTTAACAAAGCCTACTCCACTCTTCTTCACAACACGTGAAGGTTTGCACTATATTTCCCTTATAGTACAATCTCCTTTACAACAAGCTCCTTTGATCACTAAGCCCGGCAGCTATGTTGTGGTAGGTTTTTCAACTTCTTCCAAGTTTACTCCGCCTCTTTCTACTTCACTCGTAGAGATGGTTGAATAAGTAAGTAAAATCTCCAACTTGGAATTCTTGAGCTTTCCTTCTTTAAGCTCACAAGAACTTCCAAATAAAACTGAATAAATCTTAGTACGCTTGTGAATATCACACTGGAAATTTTTCGCTTGAGCAACAATATTTCGCGCAATTCAACCTTGTCAAAATGAGATGGGACAAGGATATTTATAGGTGGAATTTCAGATCCGTTGGAGGGAGATCGAAATTCAAAACCTATTGTCCAGTGAGTAATATCCAATGGGTAATATTTTCTCCTTTTTCAGACTGTCAGTACTTTCTAGCCGTTTGTCCACTTTTAGAGAAGGACAAAGTACCTTTTGTCCCTAAAAAGGTGACAATCATTAAATGCTCCTTGGGATCGTTGCATAGGACCCAAAATGACATTCAGTTATACCCATTATCAAGGCAATACGAAAGACAACTTATCAGAGAATGTCTTTTGCCTTGGTCGAGAGAATGATTGACTTTATCATTCTTTCTTTAACTCCTCGAGTCAATCACTTCCTTGATTGCTCGGTTATGGATACTTAGTCCTTCCCGTTTTTGACCTAAGATCCATGTCTTCGTGTCTTCGAGTCTTCAAGTCTTCGAGTCTTCGAGTCTTCGAGTCTTCGAGTCTTCGAGTGAAACATTTCTCAGTCTACATATTCGGTGAAATCCGAAACTTAGGATTTCGTTTGCTTTACTGGATTGACATAAAATAAGCAAAGACTATTCTAAGACACTAAAAATTTGGGGGTCTCCTCGTATAGCTTGGTATCATCAAAATTAACTACTCGGGGTTCCTAACAAATATAATCAAATATGCACTCATCACTCTCGTATGAGACGAGAAACAAACATCCATGTCTCATGCGGAGAAGTGTTGAAAGTCCAGCCTAGAACCATTGTACACACTCGTGTACATAAAGGGGAAAATGAGGAAAGCATTGGCTCAAGTGATGACGTAGTACCAACTCACGGTGAGGAAGCATCGTCTTTCCATATCACTTTATGTGATGAGACCCTGATTGAGGGGGAAGATGCAAAAGAAGCGTCCCATGAGTTAGAGGAAGGGGTACGAGCCGCAATAGATGAATTAAAGGAGGTTGATCTAGGAACTCTTGAGAATCTTCGGCATATCTTCATTAGCACACTAATTTCTAATGAAGATGAAGAAATCTATGTCAAACTACTGAAAGAGTACATTGACGTCTTTGCATGGATGTACAAGGAGATGCCAGGCTTAGACCCAAACGTGGTCGTGCACCGCTTCGCAGTGAAAAAGGCATGTTATCCAGTCAAGCAAGCTCAACGGCCCTTTTGCCCTAAACTCGTTCCCATAAATGAAAGAGAAGTCAACAAACTTATAGAGGCTAGATTTATCCGCGAAGTGAAATATCCAACTTCGATATCAAGCATTGTGCCTGTACACAAGAAGAACGGCCAAATCCGCGTATGCGTAGACTTTCGGGATCTTAATGTTGCATGCTCGAAAGATGACTTCCCACTTCCTATCATAGAGTTAATGATAGATGATGTAACCGGGCACAGGATCATGTCATTCATGGACAACTCTTCCGGTTACAATAAAATTCGCATGGCACCGGAAGATGAGAAGTTGACGGCGTTTCGAACGCCAAAAGGTATCTACTGCTACAAAGTGATGCCCTTTGGTTTGAAAAATGCAGGTACTACATACCAAAGGTCTATGCAGACAATATTTGACGACATGCTTCCTAAAATGGTGGAATGCTATGTTGATGACTTAGTTGTGAAGTTGAAACGCCACACAGATTACTTGGAGCACTTAAGGAAAGTCTTTGACCGCCTGCGAAAGTTTCAACTCAAAATGAAACCAATAAAGTATGTTATGGCTAAGGTCGTTCTCTCTGATCGCCTTGCAAGGTTGTACCTATTGTTTCAACAGTTTGAAATCGTGTATGTGCCACAAAAGTCTGACAAGGAGCAAGCTTTAGCTGATTTCTTAGCAGATCACCCAATACCTACTGAATGGGAGTTATCTGATGATCTGCCTAATGAGGATGTGCTTATCATTGAAGTCCTACCCACATGGAAGATGTAATTTGATGGAGTTGCGCATAAAGCGGGGGCAGGTGCTGGAGTTGTCTTTGTCACTCTAGAAGGTGAAGTGTTGCCATATTCATTCACCTTGATAGAGCCCTGTTCAATCAATGTTGCTGAGTATCAAACATTGATACTTGGGCTAGAGATAGTAGTTGATATGAAACAGTTGAGAATTAACATTTATGGAGATTTGAAGTTGGTCGTCAACAAGGTGATGGGGTTTGTACGAAGTGAAGAAAGCAGAGTTAGTCCCATACAACAACTATGCAAAGATATTCATACAATGGTTGGGTGACGCTAGAATTGAACATTTACAGAGGAAAGAGAACAAGCAGGCTGACGCCTTAGCCTCATTAGCTTCAACTATTGCTCATCCTACAACTCGAGTACAAGTATGTCAAAAGTGGGTAGTTCCACCTATCTTCAATGAAGATGGCTCAATTGATGAAATTGTTTAACTCCCTACTGCCTCCGTTTATGACATTGACAAGGATGACTGGAGGCAATCATTGATTGACTACTTCACTGATGGGAAGTTACCACAAGATCCTCGTAAGAGGGTGGACATAAAGTGTCGAACTCCACGCTTCATCTACTATAATGAGACTCTGTATCATCGTTCATTTGATGGAGTCTGGCTCTGATTTCTATGAGAAGAGGAGGTATTACACGCTATGCAGGAGGCTCATTCTGGGGTCTGTGGTGCGTATCAGTCTGGCCCTAAGTTGCACTTCCACATTAAACGAATGGGTTATTATTGGCCTACAATGGTAAAAGATTGCATAGACTATGCTTGAAGGTGCCAAGCTTGTCAATTTCATGCAAACATTATCCATAAGCCACTAGAGCCTCTACGCCCAACAGTTGCATCTTGGCCATTTGATGCTTGGGGACTTGATGTGGTTGGCCCAAGTCATCTGCAGGGCATTCATACATATTGGCCGCCACTGACTACTTTTCAAAGTGGCCAGAAGCCGTGGCATTAAACGAGGTGAAGAAGGAAAATGTTGCAGACTTCCTCCGCGTCCATGTCATCTATCGATTTGGGATGATGCGATATATCTTAACTGATAACGGGAAACTCTTTGATAATAAATTCATGGACAAGGTCTGCAAGATTTTTGACTTTCAGCAACGAAACTCTTTAGCTTATTATGCAGCTGCAAATGGGTTTGCTAAAGCTTTTAACAAGACCATATGCAATCTGTTGAAAAAAGTGGTCTCAAAATCAAAATGTGGCTGGCATGACAGAATGGAAGAAGCATTGTGGGCGTATAGAACCACATACCACATACCTACTCAAAGCACACCATATTCTTTGGTGTATGGTGTGGAAGCAGTCTTGCCTCTAGAGTGCCAAATACCTTCTTTAAGGTTGGCCATACAAGAGTGTCTTACTAATGAAGAAAATGCTAGGTTATGGTTGGCTAAGTTAGAAGCCTTGGATGAAAAACGGCTACAAGCGGAACAGAGCTTAGAATGCTATCAGGCTCGCATGTCAAGAGCAGTTAACAAAAGGGTGAGGACTCGTTCCTTTCAAATTGGTGACAAAGTCCTAGCTGTTCGAAGGCCTATCATTGTGACACGGAAAACTGGTCACAAATTCACTCGAAAGTGGGATGGTCCCTATGTGGTCCAAGAAGTATACACCGAAGGAGCTTACAAGCTGATCAGTGAATATGGTTTGAAGATTGGTCCAATCAATGGAAGATTCTTAAAGCTCTACTGCCCTTAAATTTAGGGTAATAACACAACTCATTGAAATTTGATGAATGACTCATCCACCAAAAATGTAGCACGTGGTTAAACTGCTAAGGCATCTCGCTTTGTCTATGGGTGGGCCCAAATCATAGGCGTTCTTGGCCCGCATGAGTTTAAACTGTGAAGGCTTTACTTATTTAAAAAAAATCATCTGAACTCGTTTGACTTGATCTCCTTCATAGGAGTACGTAGGCGGCTTAGAAATCAAATTATCTAAGTTCAGTCATAACAAAAACAAATCCAATTCATGTTTCTAGGGTGATTCATCAAGGCAATCAGTCATTAGATCGAGATAAAGATACACGGTTGTTAAAAGAAAATCGCGCAAATGAAATGTGATGATATTATCAAGAGTCTGGGAAAAGAAAAAATCAAAAGCCTTAGCTACAAAAAATAAAAGGTAAAAAAAACAAAACAAAATAAGGGAAAAAGAACATCAGTCAACGAAAACCCTAAAGTTAAGAATGTCATTTTAATAGGCTTCCAAGTCCCCTCTCGCCTTCTTCAGTTTCTTTGCATCCTCTGGTGTTAGTACAGTCAGTTTCTGAATGCGAGTTACTTCTGCTTCAGCCTCTGTAACCCCTCAGCTATTCCGATAAGTTTAGGGTTCGAAAAATATTTTTAAGCTATGACATTTATGAGAAGATCTCTCGGTACTTCAGAAGGATTTTTATAAGTGAGACTAGTTATTAATAAGCTGCGATCTACGTACCGGTCACGAACCGAAAAATTTTTGAGGATGTATATACAGTTCGAATTTCCCTAAGAAATGGGTTATTAAGCATGATGCGATTAAGCGTGAACTTCCTACTCAGTTCAGTGGAAATTAGACGAACTGTAAGAGTGAAATTTATTACGAACCTCCGTACCACTGTATTTCGCGAGATACTGGAAAATTGTCCGGTTTTAGTAGATAATGACGGGATTATTTTTAGAATAATTTTGGTATTGAAATTTTCCAGAATTAAGTTATATTCCTCCGAACTTTTATCTTATTTAATCCCTAACTGGCAAGGGAGTCTTACTCTTCAAGGCATACCATGGGGTTGTGACAAGTGTCACAATTGTTTACCACATGGTAAATAATTAACTAAAATATCAATGATGAGTATGGGATAAGCCATGCTAGTTAGCTTAAGCTCCAAGTCTTCCCCATCCCTCCCCATTTTCGAAATTAAGAGAAGGAAAAAGAGAGAAGGAAAATATCATCTTCTTCTTTGAGATCCAAGAACTCCATGGCTATTTTCTTCAACACAAGTGCTTCCATAATAGGTAAAACTTTGGTTTTATTCGGTTAATATGGCTAGAATCCTTCCTAGAACTTAAGTTTAAGCTAAGAATTCATGAAAATGTTGTTATTATGGTGATTATTATTTAGGATCTTCGGTAGAAAATTGAAGAAAGGGATCACCATCTTTTCGATGGTGTAAAAACTACTTGGGAGGTAAGGAATCCCTTAAGTTGGTTTAGTCACTTGAAAATGAACAAATGCTAGTAAATTATGATACTAGGAATTTTATGTGAAAATTATGTGTTAAGTTTGTGGATCTAAGTTGGCTCAAAAGACTACACTTTAAATTTTTGGTAATTTTTGTACACATGTTCATAACTAATCTATGCATGTATATGTTGTATTTATGCCCATATAAGCTTATACTTGTGAAAATAGTGGGAAATCGAGGCGTTACAACGCCGTTTTTACTGCCCGAAACTGGCAGATTCGGATGGACGCGGCCTTGGACGCGCGGCCACCGCGCGTCCAGCGGCGGCCAGTGGTTCGGCATCACGGCCGAACGGCCGGACGCTGCCCGGACGCGCGCGTCCGCCGTGCGGCCGGCGTTGCAGGAATTCGCGCGGCTGCGGTCCGCGGTTCTGTTTTCTACCGAACTTTCTTCCGTAATTTTTGCTCTTGCGTGATATGATGTTTGAAAGGCCTACGGGCACCCAAGTTCAATTTCTGAAAGTTCAAATATTATTTTGTAAATTATGTACATCAATTTGGAGAAAAATCGTGTTTTTAAGAAACAAGTGTAACCCTTGTCACTTGGGAATTTATGGTGAAAAGTTAATTACAAATATGAATATTTTAGGAATATACTTTGAAAGAAATAGTCGTTTTGAGACATTATGCGAAAATACTAATTGAGTCCAAGAAAGAAAGAATGTTTTGAAAACCTTAGTTTCTGGATAAAGTTGTGAAGGACTTGATTAACCCACGGGAGGGCTTAATTGCCATAGCCCAGCGGTTGTTTACGAGATTGGCCTGCGGGAGGCTTGTGAGCCGTGGCCCGAGGTTGTT
>NXFB01000289.1:30775-44503 GCA_002525835.2 Ipomoea batatas | reverse complement strand
GAGATGTTTGACCTGCGGGAGGCATGAGTGCCGTGGCCCGAGGTTGTTGAGATGTTTGACCTGCGGGAGGCCTGATTGCCGTGGCTCGAGGTTGTTGAAAATACTCCAAAAAGGCCTCACACTTATCCAGGGGGAAACTAAGTAAATTTCTAGCTATGAAAATTTAGTTACTCCGTAACTATGTTGAAAAATAAAATGTCACGAATTTTGAACACTGAAGTGTGTTGTTGAACTCTCTATTCTGAGTTAAAATGATGAAAATTCCCGGAAATGAAAAGTATTATATGTTGATGCAATTCATATATTCTACTATACTTTCTTTTGTTGATAATTTGGCTGCAGGTAGATTTTCAACTTATGGGTAAAGCTTACAGCTTTCAAATTATTATTACACGTTTTCGAAACCTTTGTTTACTTTTGAGTGACAATGGATTTCCTTACTTAGCCGTCATGCTAACTACACTTCATTGTGTCCTTTATTAAATGTAGTCTAGCGTGGGCCCCTGTGGCCCGATGAGCTCTGAATAGGATGGAAGTCGAGGTTGAAGACTACTCTATCCTAGAATAGACACCCTGGGAGGATTATTTCCATATGTATTAAGTTGGAATATTGATGTGGTTATTTGATGTTGTAAGTTTAGCCTTAGCGTTTGGGTATAGGAGAGATACCTAACCGTGGCGGTAACACCTAGTTTTCTGCTGGTTAGATGCTTCCGCAATGTATTATTAGGGATTTTGTAATAAATCCAAGATGTGAAAATTGGGGTGTTACAGCCTCCGAAACTATAGTCTTAGCAGTGCCCAGATCTTTCATCATCTATGTAATCGAAGTGTCACAGTCCTCCTTCGTGGCACGAACCAACTCCAACTCTCGCTCTAGTTCAGCTTCACTATCTTCCGAGGCTTTAAACGCCTGATGTTGCTCTAATAAATCTTTCTTAAGTTGCGCCACCTCATCCTGGACATTCTTGAGCTCATCCTTAGTTGTAGACAACGGCATACCTTGGGACTCACCTAACATTTTCTCAGAAATCGTGGATCTTAATTCATCAAAATTATAAGCCATTTTGAAGATCTCCTCCACCCTCACCTTCACTGGCGAGAAGTCTATGTCCCGCTTCTGCAAATTGGTGAAGGTACTGTCAAAGCTCCCCTGCAAGGAAGAAATGTATTCTACAGGAGTTTCCCCCAACCTTCTACGAAGCTTGTTCCAGACGTTTACAATAACCACCCTAAACACTTCCATTACGAGGTTTTTGCCATCAAAGATAGAAACCTCTAGCCTATCCATTAGATCCGTCTGTGGCTCATCATGGGAACTTTGTGCCTTAGGTGAACCCTATACTGGGGCGTTGTTGGAGTGTTCATTCTCTCCAGTCTTGCTTCCAGTCATCCTCTTATTTGATGACTCAGCTTCTCTGCTAACAGGCATCTCTATATTTTCCTGGCAAGAAGTAAAAGAATGGCAAATTAGATACTACTGGCGATAATGTGGGAACGGTATGTTTAATGAAAGAATGTGAAGGAGACAGTTATTTACCTTTACTAGGGAAGGTGAACGCCGATTCCTTTTCCTATCCCGTTTGAAATGGCGGTCCCTGTCACTACTCTCCTTGTCACTTGAGTCCGGTACCACATTAACTCTCTATTTTGAAGTGGTGTCCTTTCTCTTCTTGGGTGATGATTCATCTTCTTGGACTAGACGTTTGCCTTTCTTGGTGGTACCGACCTCTTGTCGCATGTCGACTGGGTACTCAAGAACTAAGTCATTAATGTGTCGCTCAAGATGGTTCCCATGGACTTGGGTCCACCAGTCCTTATAACTCTATGAGACATGTTTCTTCATCGTGACTCGGGTTGCGGGAAATGTTACTTGTGACCCTGAGCCCCGAAGTGTAAAGTGACACCAACATTGGAAACCCTCCGCAAGTGTGATTCTACAATACATGAATTGGCCCAGTGTAATATAAGTAAATTGGAACAGATGCACATAAAATATTCATCGTTTAGGGGGGCGGTTTTCCTTTCCATCATCAAGAAAGCAAAGACCTTTAGTTAGACGACGTGTTGTGCAAACCCAATTGATAGTGTTAACTTTAAAGATCTTGCGGCGAGCTTCCATCTGGCCATAATACCTTGCACCACCATTTCCAGAGTAAGTGATCATTAGTGGGGAGGCAGACACATGGTTGTTAGTAAAATGGATGTCGTAATTGAATGACAACCATCCATACACATAGTGGATGGGGAAGCAACTATCAGCTTGCGCTGGTTTGGCAGAGTTAGATATTGCATTCAGTCCATTATAAATTGACGCAGGTACAAGGGTAGCGAGGTTTAACGTTTGGCATGTTGCCATCAAACTTTCCATCTTGAAGGTCGAGTAGCGAATAAGTCATGTCGCTTTGATGGGGAACACGAACACACACAGCCAACAGCTTAGATATGCCGCTAGGTGGGACTCCTCTTCAAATGCAGGGGGAATTCTAAGCTCCACAAAAGGCGCTCTAGTCGATTTGGTCCAACCCTTGAATGCAGGGATCTTGTCGTTTGGATTTTGGGTGTTCTTTGGACAACTCTTCTTCTTAGCTTCTTTCCTTGGTAAGTGCATTTCATAAATTTGTGACCTTCTACTCCATAACTCTATCCACTCGTTGATATGAATTGAGCGACCTTCATCCTTCTGATTGCGACTGCCACCTGGTTGCCTACGCCGATTTTAAAGGTAGTTGTATGCTTGGAACAGATACTTACAGAATTGAGGGGTAGACCTAGGGTCAATATATGTCTCTGTCAATTCCGAAGCGGTGGGGACATATTCGTCATAGATGTCACCAGATACAGGTACGCCGCAATGTACATGGATGTCCTAGAGTGAAATCGAAAGCTCGCCGACCGAAGTAAGCAATATGTTGGTCATAGGGCACCACGCTTTGCAAAATGCTTGAACTAATGGCTAAGCTTTTTTGTTTTCTTGTCTTTGCGAAGCGTGGTGCCTATGACCAACACATTGCTTACTTCGGTCGGCGAGCTTTCGATCTCACTCTGGACATCTATGTACTTTGCAGCCTACCGACATCTAGTGACATCTATGACGAATACGTCCCCACCGCTTCAGAATTGAAAGGGACAGATATTGACCCTGGGTCTACCCCTCAATGCTATAAGTATCTATTCCAAGTGTACAGCTACCTTTATAATCGGCGTAGGCAGGTGGCGATCGCAATCAGAAGGATGAAGGTCGCTCAATTCATATCAACGAGTTGATAGAGTTCTGGAGTATAAGGTTGCAAATTTATGAAAGGCCCTGGACCAAGGATAGAAGATAAGAAGAAGAGTCGTCCAAAGAACACCCAAAATCCAAACGGCAAAATTCCAGCATTCAAGGGTTGGACCAAATCGACCAGAGCGCCTTTTGTGAAGCTTGGAATTCCCCCTGAATTTGAAGAGGATACCCACCTAGCGGCATATCTAAGATGTTGGCTATGTGTGTTCGTGTTCCCCATCAAAGCGACACGACTTATTCGCTACTCGACCCTCAAGATGGCAAGTTTGATGGCAACAGGCCAAACGTTAAACCTCGCGATCCCTGTACTTGCGTCCATTTATAATGGACTGAATGCAATATTTAACTCTGCCAAACCAGGGCAAGCTGATAGTCGCTTCCCCATCCACTATGTGTATGGATGGTTGTCATTATATTATGACACCCATTTTACAAACGACCATGTGTCTGCCTCCCCACTAATGATCACTTACTATGGAGAGGGTGGCGTGAGGTATTATAGCCAGGTGGAAGCTCGCCGCAAGATCTTTAAAGCTAACAGTGTCAATTGGGTTTGCACAACACGTCATCTAACTAAAGATCTTCATTTTCTTGATGATGGGAAGGAACGCCCCCCCCCCAAACAATGAATATTTTATGTGCCTTCGTTCCAATTTCCTTATATTCCTCATCAATTTAGCCGAAAGTTTGGCTATTATCAGGACAGCAGCCCTGGCATATTGGGCAATGATGACCGTAGAATCACACTTGCGGAGGGTTTCCAACGTTGGCGTCACTTTACACTTCGGGGCTCAAGGTCACAAGTAATATTTCCCGTAACCCAAGTCACGATGAAGAAACACTTCTCGTAGAGTTATAAGGACTGGTGGACCCAAGTCCATGGGAACCATCTTGAGCGCCACATTAAAGACTTAGTTCTTGAGTACCCAGTCGGCATGCGGCAAGAGGTCGGTACCACCAAGAAAGGCATACGTCCAGTCTAAGAAGATGAATCATCACCCAATAAGAGAAAGGACACCACTTCAAAACAAAGAGTTAATTTGGTACCAGACTCAAGTGACGAGGAGAGTAGTGACAGAGACCACCATTTCAAACGAGATAGGAAAAGGAATCGGCATTCACCTTCCCTAGTAAAGGTAAATAACTGTCTCCTTCACATTCCTTCATTAAACATACCGTTCCAACATTATCGCCAGTAGTATCTAATTTTCCCCTTGTTTTACTTCTTGCCAGGAAAATATAGAGATGCCTGTTAGTGAAGAAGCTGAGTCGTCAAATAAAAAGATGACGGGAAGCGAGACTGGAGAAAATGAACACTCCATCAATGCCCCAGTACAGGGTTCACCCAAGCCACAGATTTCCCATGATGAGCCACAGACGGATCCAATGGATAGGCCAGAGGTTTCTATCTTTGATGGCAAAAACCTCGTAATGGAAGAGTTTAGGGTGGTTTTGTAAACGTCTAGAACAAGCTCGTAGAAGGTTGGGGGAAACTCCTATAGAGAACATTTCTTCCTTGCAGGAGAGCTTTGAAAGTGCCTTCACCAATTTGCAGAAGCTAGACATAGACAACGCCACTGAAGGTGTGGGTGGAGGAGATCTTCAAAATGGCTTATAAGTTTGATGAATTAAGATCCACGATTTCTGAGAAAATGTNTCTGCTATGAGCTGATTTAATTGAATAGGAAATTCAAGAATAATAATATGGTGTCTAGAAATCCATTTCCTAGGACAAACAAGTCCAAATACTAGTTCCTAAAAATTTTACGGTTCGTGACCGGTACGTACGATCGCAGCTTAATAACAACTATACTCACTTATAAAAAAATTCCTTTGAAGCATCGAGCGATCATTTCATTAATGTCATAACTTAAAAGACCTATTTTCCGAACCTCAAACTTATCGGAAAATACGAGGGGTTACAGTTCTTGGCCCGCATGAGTTTAAACTGTGAACGGCTTTACTTATTTAAAACAAATCATCTGAACTCGTTTGACTTGATCTCCTTCATAGGAGTACGTAGGCGGCTTAGAAATCAAATTATCTAAGTTCAGTCATAACAAAAACAAATCCAATTCATGTTTCTAGGGTGATTCATCAAGGCAATCAGTCATTAGATCGAGATAAAGATACACGGTTGTTAAAAGAAAATCGCGCAAATGAAATGTGATGATATTATCAAGAGTTTGGGAAAAGAAAAAATCAAAAGCCTTAGCTACAAAAAATAAAAGGTAAAAAAAAACAAAACAAAACTAAGGGAAAAAGAACATCAGTCAACGAAAACCCTAAAGTTAAGAATGTCATTTTTATAGGCTTCCAAGTCCCCTCTCGCCTTCTTCAGTTTCTTTGCATCCTCTGGTGTTAGTACAGTCAGTTTCTGAATGCGAGTTACTTCTGCTTCAGCCTCTGTAACCCCTCAGCTATTCCGATAAGTTTAGGGTTCGAAAAATATTTTTAAGCTATGACATTTATGAGAAGATCTCTCGATACTTCAGAAGGATTTTTATAAGTGAGACTAGTTATTAATAAGCTGCGATCTACGTACCGGTCACGAACCGAAAAATTTTTGAGGATGTATATACAGTTCGAATTTCCCTAAGAAATGGGTTATTAAGCATGATGCGATTAAGCGTGAACTTCCTACTCAGTTCAGTGGAAATTAGACGAACTGTAAGACTGAAATTTATTACGAACCTCCGTACCACTGTATTTCGCGAGATACTGGAAAATTGTCTGATTTTAGTAGATAATGACGGGATTATTTTTAGAATAATTTTGGTATTGAAATTTTCCAGAATTAAGTTATATTCCTCCGAACTTTTATTTGGTTTAATCCCTAACTGGCAAGGGAGTCTTACTCTTCAAGCCATACCATGGGGTTGTGACAAGTGTCACAATTGTTTACCACATGGTAAATAATTAACTAAAATATCAAGGATGAGTATGGGATAAGCCATGCTAGTTAGCTTAAGCTCCAAGTTTTCCCCATCCCTCCCCATTTTCGAAATTAAGAGAAGGAAAAAGAGAGAAGGAAAATATCATCTTCTTCTTTGAGATCCAAGAACTCCATGGCTATTTTCTTCAACACAAGTGCTTCCATAATAGGTAAAACTTTGGTTTTATTTGGTTAATATGGCTAGAATCCTTCCTAGAACTTAAGTTTAAGCTAAGGATTCATGAAAATGTTGTTATTATTGGTATTATTATTTAGGATCTTCGGTGGAAAATTGAAGAAAGGGATCACCATCTTTTCGACGGTGTAAAAACTACTTGGGAGGTAAGGAATCCCTTAAGTTGGTTTAGTCACTTGAAAATGAACAAATGCTAGTAAATTATGAGACTAAGAATTTTATGTGAAAATTATGTGTTAAGTTTGTGGATCTATAAGTTGGCTCAAAAGACTACACTTTAAATTTTTGGTAATTTTTGTATACATGTTCATAACTAATCTATGCATGTATATGTTGTATTTATGCCCATATAAGCTTATACTTGTGAAAATAGTGGGAAATCGAGGCGTTACAACGCCGTTTTTACTGCCCAAAACTGGCAGATTCGGATGGACGCGGCCTTGGACGCGCGTCCACCGCGCGTCCATCGGCGTCCAGTGTTTCTGCATCACGGCCGGACGCTACCCGGACGCGCGCGTCCGACATGCGTCCAACATTGCGGGAATTCGCGCGGCTGCGGTGCGCGGTTCTGTTTTCGACCGAACTTTCTTCCGTAATTTTTGCTCTTGCGTGATATGATGTTTGAAAGGCCTACGGGCACCCGAGTTCAATTTCTGAAAGTTCAAATATTATTTTGTAAATTATGTACATCAATTTGGAGAAAATCGTGTTTTTAAGAAACAAGTATGTAACACCCCAACTCGGCTATACCGTACAACCGGAGTAGTTACCGCCACACCTAGACTAAACCCGACCTTATTCAGATAGGATTTATTCTAGATGCAAAGGCTAACAATAAAAAACAAGGATCGTGTTTCTTGGCGTCAAAATCCAAGGCAAACATTAGAATGAACTGCATATTATAGCATCAAGAAGGGTGTAGCTTAAACAAGCTACCAAAACAAGGAGGGTTAACAATAATAACAACCCATCGAGAGAGTTAATGAGACCTGGCTAGACAACCATCAGAGTTAGCAAAAGATGCATTTACACAAAATACTACTGAACTCCCCCTACTCTAGACTCTCCTAGTCTAGTGAATGATACACCGGGCCCGTATAGGTACCCCAAACCACATGCCAATCTTCCTCAAACCACGTGACATGGTCTAGAAACCTACAAGTACTCATGTACATCATCCATTCTTCAGGGTAATCCGGGGGACTCGGATCCCATGGGTACGGATAATGAACCACGAACTCTAGAGGGTAGCTGTCAGGAACGATCTCTATGGGATAGAACCCATAACTGGCCTGTAGGGCATCAAAGGGACAAAGGGGCTCGACTGGAGCAGGGGTCCACACAGGTACCTCTAGCGAATCTGGAGCAGGAGTGGGGTCAGGAGTACAGATCAGCACTGGCGGGTCAGGTGCATAGCCAGGGGCATAGGGATCTCCATCTACTAAGTACTGTGCATAGTCATCATAATCATAAATAGGAAACTCGAACTCAGACGGATCTGAGTCCGGAGAGCTGTAAGAACCTGTACTAGATTGCATCTGATAAATGACACAATGAAGTGTAGTTAGCGCGACGGCTAAGTAAGGGTATCCGTGGTCACTCGAAAATAAACAAAGGTTTTCGAAAATAACCATCAATAATAAATAAAGTAACATTACCTAACAGTCGTAGTCTACCTGCAAGCAATCTAACAACAAGCAATTCCACATTATAAAGTAACTCCGGCACATAACACAGCCATTAATTCACACGTGGGGGAAACACAACACCCACACTACTGTTCACGACACCCGACAGTTAGCTCTCACACATCACTCAGCGAATAGACTTCGCTCTGCAGTATGAATCAATCATACAAAATCTCACACATCACTCAGCGAATAGACTTCGCTCTGCAGTACGAATTAATCATACAAAACCTCACATGTTCACTCAGCGAATAGACTTCGCTCTGCAGTATAGATTAATCATACAGACCCCTCACCATTTCACTCAGCGAAGGAACTTCGCTCTGCAGTATAGATTAATCATACAGACTCCCTCACATTCATTATTATTACTCGACTCCATAACCATTATACTTACTCAAGTATATTTCCCCAAAACACACACTTTGGTTAGTGTTAGTCCGATCTTCCACCTTTTTCGTAATTATAAGCATTTATGGACCTCATACAATATATACATGCATAAAAATAGTTATGAACATGCATAACAAATTTATCAAAAATCAAAGTAAAGATTTTTGAGCCAACTTTTAGATCTATAACATAGCACATAATTTTCATATAAAAATTCCTAATCATATAATTTCCTAGCATTTGTCTATCTTCAAGTGATTGAGCCAACTTAAAGGATTCCTTACCTTAATGGAAGATTTTTAATCCAAGAAGTTGCTAGTTCCTTCCTTGAATTCAAGACCCTAAAAATCATCACCACAATAACAATATTTTTCATGCACTAAACATCAACACTTAGGTTCTAGAAATGATTAAATCCAACAAAGTCTAAGGTCTTACCTACACTTAGTCTCTTGGGTTGGAAAAATAGATGGGAGCTCCTTGATCACAATGGAAGACTAAGATAATTTTCCTTCTTCTTCCTCTAAGTGTGTATTTTCGAAAATGAAGTGGGGGAGTGAGAGAAAAGATGAGTGTGATTAGTGTAGATCTTGTTCTTGAAGATCAAGCAAACAAGTGCAAAGCCTCCATACCTCATTAAAGCTACATTAAATGCCCAATCTTAGTCTAGATTTGCTTGCCACATGTCAACACCCCATGGAGTCCTTAGAAGATCACAAATCTAATTGGCCAGTTTATGCTTAAATCAGATGAATGTTCGAAGGATTATAACTTAATTCGGGAAAATTCTAATACCAAAATTATCCTAAAAATACTCCCGTTGCAAATCACCAAATTTGGGAATTTTTCGGTATTCCGCGAAATATAGGTACAGAGTCCGTAACAATTTATCCCTTACAGTCCATTTAAGATTTTTCTTGAACTAACTAGAAATTCAGGCTTAATCGTATGATACTTAATAATCCAAGTTCTAGGAAATTCGTCCTGAATCTATATCCTTAAGATTTTTCTCGGTTCGTGACCGGTACGTAGTTCGCAGCTTATCGATAACTAATCCAAAAAAAATTATTTCGAGCACCGAACAGTCTTCTCTTAAAGGTCATAGCTTAAAAAAAAATTATATTGCTATTCTCGAACTCTAACTTTGTCAGAAAAACCGAGGGGTTACAAAGTATAACCCTTGTCACTTGGGAATTTATAGTGAAAAGTTAATGACAAATATGAATATTTTAGGAATATACTTTGAAAGAAATAGTCGTTTTGAGACATTATGCGAAAATACTAATTGAGTCCAAGAAAGAAAGAATGTTTTGAAAACCTTAGTTTCTGGATAAAGTTGTGAAGGACTTGATTAGCCCACGGGAGGGCTTAATTACCATAGCCTAGCGGTTGTTTACGAGATTGGCCTGCGGGAGGCTTGTGAGCCGTGGCCCGAGGTTGTCGAGATGTTTGACCTGCGGGAGGCATGAGTGCCGTGGCCCGAGGTTGTTGAGATGTTTGACCTGCGGGAGGCTTGTGAGCCGTGGCCCGAGGTTGTTGAGATGTTTGACATGCGGGAGGCCTGATTGTCGTGGCTCGAGGTTGTTGAAAATACTCCAAAAAGGCCTCACACTTATCCAGGGGAAACTAAGTAAATTTCTAGCTATGAAAATTTAGTTACTCCGTAACTATGTTGAAAAATAAAATGTCAAGAATTTTGAACACTGAAGTGTGTTGTTGAACTCTCTATTCTGAGTTAAAATGATGAAAATTCCCGGAAATGAAAAGTATTATATGTTGATGCAATTCATATATTCTACTATACTTTCTTTTGTTGATAATTTGGCTGCAGGTAGATATTCAACTTATGGGTAAAGCTTACAGCTTTCAAATTATTATTACACGTTTTCGAAACCTTTGTTTACTTTTGAGTGACAATGGATTTCCTTACTTAGCCGTCGTGCTAACTACACTTCATTGTGTCCTTTATTAAATGCAGTCTAGCGTGGGCCCCTGTGGCCCGATAAGCTCTGAATAGGATGGAAGTCGAGGTTGAAGACTACTTTATCCTAGAATAGACACCCTGGGAGGATTATTTCCATATGTATTAAGTTGGAATATTGATGTGGTTATTTGATGTTGTAAGTTTAGCCTTAGCGTTTGGGTATAGGAGAGATACCTAACCGTGGCGGTAACACCTAGTTTTTTGCTGGTTAGATGCTTCCGCAATGTATTATTAGGGATTTTGTAATTAATCCAAGATGTGAAAATTGGGGTGTTACAGCCTCCGAAACTATAGTCTTAGCAGTGCCCAGATCTTTCATCATCTTGGTAATCGAAGTGTCACAGTCCTCCTTCGTGGCACGAACCAACTCCAACTCTCGCTCTAGTTCAGCTTCACTATCTTCTGAGGCTTTAAACGCCTGATGTTGCTCTAATAAATCTTTCTTAAGTCGCGCCACCTCATCCTGGGCATTCTTGAGCTCATCCTTAGTTGTAGACAACGGCATACCTTGGGACTCACCTGACATTTTCTCAGAAATCGTGGATCTTAATTCATCAAAATTATAAGCCATTTTGAAGATCTCCTCCACCCTCACCTTCACTGGCGAGAAGTCTATGTCCAGCTTCTGCAAATTGGTGAAGGTACTGTCAAAGCTCCCCTGCAAGGAAGAAATGTGTTCTACAGGAGTTTCCCCCAACCTTCTACGAAGCTTGTTCCAGACGTTTACAATAACCACCCTAAACACTTCCATTACGAGGTTTTTGCCATCAAAGATAGAAACCTCTAGCCTATCCATTAGATCCGTTTGTGGCTCATCATGGGAACTTTGTGCCTTAGGTGAAACCTATACTGGGGCGTTGTTGGAGTGTTCATTCTCTCCAGTCTTGCTTCCAGTCATCCTCTTATTTGATGACTCAGCTTCTCTGCTAACAGGCATCTCTATATTTTCCTGGCAAGAAGTAAAAGAATGGCAAATTAGATACTACTGGCGATAATGTGGGAACGGTATGTTTAATGAAAGAATGTGAAGGAGACAGTTATTTACCTTTACTAGGGAAGGTGAACGCCGATTCCTTTTCCTATCCCGTTTGAAATGGCGGTCCCTGTCACTACTCTCTTTGTCACTTGAGTCCAGTACGACATTAACTCTCTATTTTGAAGTGGTGTCATTTCTCTTCTTGGGTGATGATTCATCTTCTTGGACTAGACGTTTGCCTTTCTTGGTGGTACCGACCTCTTGCCGCATGTCGACTGGGTACTCAAAAACTAAGTCATTAATGTGTCGCTCAAGATGGTTCCCATGGACTTGGGTCCACCAGTCCTTATAACTCTACGAGACATGTTTCTTCATCGTGACTCGGGTCGCGAGAAATGTTACTTGTGACCCTGAGCCCCGAAGTGTAAAGTGACACCAACATTGGAAACCCTCCGCAAGTGTGATTCTACAATACATGAATTGGCCCAGTGTAATATAAGTAAATTGGAACAGATGCACAAAAAATATTCATCATTTAGGGGGGCGGTTTTCCTTTCCATCATCAAGAAAGCAAAGACCTTTAGTTAGACGACGTGTTGTGCAAACCCAATTGATAGTGTTAACTTTAAAGATCTTGCGGCGAGCTTCCATCTGGCCATAATACCTTGCACCACCATTTTCAGTGTAAGTGATCATTAGTGGGGAGGTAGACACATGGTTGTTAGTAAAATGGATGTCGTAATTTAATGACAACCATCCATACACATAGTGGATGGGGAAGCAACTATCAGCTTGCGCTGGTTTGGCAGAGTTAGATATTGCATTCAGTCCATTATAAATTAACGCAGGTACAGGGGTAGCGAGGTTTAACGTTTGGCATGTTGCCATTAAACTTTCCATCTTGAAGGTCAAGTAGCGAATAAGTCGTGTCGCTTTGATGGGGAACACGAACACACACAGCAACAGCTTAGATATGCCGCTAGGTGGGACTCCTCTTCAAATGCAGGGGGAATTCCAAGCTCCACAAAAGGCGCTCTAGTCGATTTGGTCCAACCCTTGAATGCAGGGATCTTGCCGTTTGGATTTTGGGTGTTCTTTGGACAACTCTTCTTCTTAGCTTCTTTCCTTGGTAAGGGCATTTCATAAATTTGCGACCTTCTACTCCATAACTCTATCCACTCGTTGATATGAATTGAGCGACCTTCATCCTTCTGATTGCGACTGCCACCTGGTTGCCTACCCGATTTTAAAGGTAGTTGTATGCCTGGAACAGATACTTACAAAATTGAGGGGTAGACCTACGGTCAATATATGTCTCTGTCAATTCCGAAGCGGTGGGGACATATTCGTCATAGATGTCACCAGATACAGGTAGGCCGCAATGTATATGGATGTCCTAGAGTGAAATCGAAAGCTCGCCGACCGAAGTAAGCAATATGTTGGTCATAAGGCACCACGCTTTGCAAAATGCTTGAACTAATGGCTAAGCTTTTTGTTTTCTTGTCTTTGCAAAGCGTGGTGCCCTATGACCAACACATTGCTTACTTCGGTCGGCGAGCTTTCGATCTCACTGTGGACATCTATGTACTTTGCAGCCTACCGATATCTAGTGACATCTATGACGAATACGTCCCCACCGCTTCAGAATTGAAAGGGACAGATATTGAGCCCGGGTCTACCCCTCAATGTTATAAGTATCTGTTCCAAGTGTACAACTACCTTTATAATCGGCGTAGGCAGGTGGCGATCGCAATCAGAAGGATGAAATTCGCTCAATTCATATCAACGAGTTGATAGAGTTCTGGAGTATAAGGTTGCAAATTTATGAAAGGCCCTGGACCAAGGATAGAAGATAAGAAGAAGAGTCGTCCAAAGAACACCCAGAATCCAAACGTCAAAATTCCAGCATTCAAGGGTTGGACCAAATCGACCAGAGCGCCTTTTGTGAAGCTTGAAATTCCCCCTGAATTTGAAGAGGAGACCCACCTAGCGGGATATCTAAATGTTGGCTATGTGTGTTCGTGTTCCCCATCAAAGCGACACGACTTATTCGCTACTCGACCTTCAAGATGACAAGTTTGATGGCAACAGGCCAAACGTTAAACCTCGCGATCCCTGTACTTGCGTCCATTTATAATGGACTGAATGCAATATTTAACTCTGCCAAACCAGGGCAAGCTGATAGTCGCTTCCCCATCCACTATGTGTATGGATGGTTGTCATTATATTATGACACCCATTTTACAAACGACCATGTGTCTGCCTCCCCG
>NXFB01000288.1:93636-104361 GCA_002525835.2 Ipomoea batatas | reverse complement strand
TTGACTTGCATGTTTGATTTTTTAAAATTTATGTAAAAGAAAAAGAAAGAAAGAAAGAAATAAAAGTCATCTCATTTTCATGCTTTTCGATCAGTAAATTGTAATATTTGATAATTAGTTGTGTGAGCATGCCCTTTCATGGCTCAGTTTCAGAAAAAATTCTTGATTGAAGTGCATTTACAGGTTTACTTGTTTCATCTATCATTACTCTATATACACATGTACTATCCCTTTCCTAGACTATTATCTGATCCCAACTAGGTTGGGATTAAGGCTTAGCTATGTTGATAATCATTCTATGGGGTTCTAAGGATAGACTAAACTTGAAGGTCCTAGTCACGGTTGCACATCGTTGCACATAGTGATTTTTATTTCATTTCCCTTCTTTCTTTCTTTTTTTGATGGGAGTTAGAAGGATAACAATGGCTTGTAGTTACATTTACCTATAATTTCTTTCTTAGCTACTTCAATTTTTAGTCTTTTTGTCGATAACTAGATTATTTTATGATTACAAATTACCTTATTTGATATTCAGTCCAGATGTATCATATGCTATCACTTTCAAGAGTCTTTTAATTAATATAATTGATATTGTTAAGCAGCTAACCAAGACCCTGAAAAGATGAAAGATATTGAGGAAGTCAGTAGAAATCATTTAATTTGCATATAGAAACATTATTGACTTTGTTGAGGATAAATAAAAATAATAATTGTGTATTCTCACTAACAACTTAAACCTTTAGTTGAGGTGGAACACACATTGATAAGGTACTAGAGTAGGCAAGAGGTCCTGGGTTCAAATTCCTTGTGATATCTATCATCAAAATATTTTCACATGTTTGAACTGTCAAAAAATATTTGACCTACACATGAGAGGGCATCTGGGCATGTGGAGAATAAATATAAAAAATAATAAATGTGTATTCTCACTAATAGTTAGTTTTTAGTTGAGTTGGATCATGTATTTCAATATTTTGTATTCTATATTTGGAGTTTCTACATCATGTCACGATACTTGGAAAGATTTAAAAAAATGATAAGATTAATATTGAGAACTAAGCACTCTTGCAAGATCATTATTCATTATCTTTATATGTTTATGGAGCAGCCAAAAACCTCTGGATTATGTTACAGACTTGCAGCACTTCTGTTTCGCTTTCTTGTTGTGAAGCAAATTGGCAATATTCTGCGGCCTTATTCCCCTTCCACAAAGGAGGCAAGCCCTTCTGTGTTAAGGGTACTAACACAAAGGAAACAAATGACCTACTTGGGAAGAAAGAACTGGTCGATGGAGAAATGTTGAGGAAGGGACGGAGAAGCGACAGAGAAATGAGGAAAAATAACAACGGAAGAAGAAAAGGGCGCCGACGGTGAAAGGGCTTTGACTGCGATAAAAAAAAAAGGAGAGGTGAGGAAGGGGTTAGGGTATTTATAGGTAGGCGAGAAGAAAGAATGGTGAAGCGTGGCAAGGATGAACGGATGCCAATGGATGTGATGGTTGACATGACGGGAAGCGTGGGGGAGAAGCTTTTAAATGGCATTTAAGAAGGAAGTTAGAAGGGTGAGAGAAAAATAAAGGCTAGAAGTCGAAAGGTTGAAGAAATTCAAAATGAGAAGGCGAAAAGGTCACGTGATAAACGGAAACCCTAAAATCGATGGTCGGCCAATTGAGTCTAAGTTAGTAGATAGTTGGGGCGATAGTTTAGAAGGTCGGTTAAAGAGCCCTTTGGAAAAAGGGAATCGGGCTAAGCGCCAGTAAGGAAGTTGGTTTCAGATAAAGGCCCAGGGAAATGGCCAAGTCGGTTCAAGAGCTTGGAGGGTCGGAAGTGCTACTCGGCTCCATGGAGATAAAGGGCCGACCCGTGGAAGAGTCGGTTTGTGTTAGTCTAAAGCATTCAGAGAAAAGAAAGCACAAGCTAAAGGAGAACATTTTATTTATGATGACATTACATCCGAGTCAAGGATTACATCAGACTTCATCCTTATCAGTCTTCGGAAAGTGGGAAACACGTTCACAGGAGGTAGTCCGAGTTTGAGGTAGAGAGACATTAGTGGTTCGTGGAGGATAGTCACGCACTTCCTCCCAAAAGAGCGCAATGCCCGGAGGGGCTCTAGTTAGGGTGCCGCGGTCGACCATATCCTAAATCCCCGGCCAGACGACCGCCCTGAGCATCCCTCTTACTTTGTAGTTCCGCTCGGCGCGCACGCTCAGCAAGCCGGCTAGATGAACGTCTCTTGATTGAAGAAGAAATACCTTTCTTAGGTCCCATGATCTCTACAAAAGAAGGTTTTGAAAATATACACAAAGTGATAACACCATGCGCTATTTATAGGGAGAGATACACCTGGAGCTCGTGCGCAGAATCATACTTGAGATTTTTCATGCCATGATGATGATGTGATCGTGTTAGACTTATCTTCTCCATAAAAGATAAGGATAAAAGATTTATTACTAGAGATTAGACAAATGATAGGGATGTGTGGGAAAGGAGTCAAGTAGAGATAAAATCAAAAGTATCGAAACTCGAAATCGAAGGGATAACAAGGATGATCAGACGGAGGAGGAGATAAAGTAACCAAGTCGGGAGGAAGACTAAGAGAAGAATTTGGGATACTTTCCCGAGTCAAGCTCTATGTAACTCGAGAAAGTGAGGGACTAGATGATGGGTGATAGGAAACCAAACACTTGGGAGAGGGAGGTGACCGACCTAAGACAACTTACGGAGGCAGAATCAGATTTAAGGAAAATCGATTAAAGAAAGGGCCGGTTAGAAGGACGAGGGGGCTGAGTGATCGGAGGTCGGCCGGTGTTTACGGGTGAATGAATGGAAGAGATTACACGAAGATTGAAGGGGAAGAAGTCGGTCAAAAAGGTGGGGTAGGATGGTCGGCAAGATGGTCGATCGATGGCCGGTCGGCGAAGTAAATTAAGATGTTTCATTGCAGTTGAGTGAAAACCTAAAGAAATGCAACATGTATTGAGTCAAGGAAGCCGATTGGAAGGAGTCGGGCTTGACTAATCTCCGAGTCCAAGCCATGACGACAATGGGAGAAGGCGTGCAAGGAAATAAGCCTAAAGCTCATCCATGTCGAACCGAGCAAGAGAATCTGGTCGGATGGTTCATCGAAGTGGATTAGGAAACTTCCTAAGGCAAGGGTATAAAGCTCGAATTTCGTAGGAAGGAAAAGGAAAGTAGATCACGGGGCATTAGGAAGCTGAATCAAATGTAATAAGGAAAGGAATCATGAACATTTATGGTAGTTTAGGGTTACCATGTAAAGATTAGCACCCTCCATGTATAAATAGGGGTATTAGACCTTGAAAAAAGTTAAGCAATTATAATAGAGTAGCCAAAACGCTGCTTCATTAAAATTCCTAAAACTTAAGTCGGTAGTGTTGGCCTACCGTTCGACCATCCCGTGGTTGATAAAACCAACAGTTTTTCTCCATGATCTAGGTTTTGCAAAGGATTCATCATCTTCATCTCTTCAATCTTCTTCTCCTTTCTTCCTCATATTATTAGTGGCAGGCTTGATTTTAGGTCAAATACAATTTTCCAAAATTCATCCTCTGGGTCTATATGTTTATCTTCCCCTAGATTCACACATAAATGGATTGGGGCATTAATTTCTTGAGGGGAAGAGACGAAGTATTTGGGTCTTGCGAAGGAATTCGAGTCTAAGTTTAGTAACAACAATTGACTTGTTGCATCAGATTACTATAGGTGGTGGCTAGGTTAATTTGTTCAGCATCTTCAACTCCTCCGACGTAGCATTTTTATTTTGAGCGGTTGACAATTAATTTAGCAGCAACAGAAGTCTCTAGTTCCTCTCCTTTCTTTTCTTAGTTTGCATTGATCTCCGTATTTTTGTTTAACAATTCCTCAATTTCAATTCTTTAAAGCTTCGTGTTGATACATGGAGAGTGGATTGTAATTCTTAATTACAATGTTCAATGCTTGAGTAGGATGCTAAAAGAAATGGTGTGTGCTTTGGTTTTGTTTCTGTTTTGTTTTAATTTCTTGTTCTCTTGCTTTTGGTGTTGGAACATGTGTTTCAACTTCTTCTAGTTCTGCTTCGTCACTTGTGATTTTTTCTTTGTAGACATACTTGGTTTTGTTAGATATATTAAGGGTGTGTGTGGTTCTGATTAAGTCTTACCTATTGTATAGGGATTTACTACTACTGTATTATTGTAATCTTGTGAGTGTCAGTTGAATCAATAACAAACTCTCATTTGGTATTAGATTGCGATAGGTTTTCTCTCTCCCTATCAATGGCCACTATTACTTCTGAGCGCACCGTTACCACCACCACCGTACCTCTTCCGACTGCTGCCTCGAACCACCTCAACTCAGCCCATCATTTCGTGTCGATCAAACTAACGACATGGAATTACCTGTTTTGGTGCACGCAAATCATCCCTTTCTTGCGTGGCCAGGGCCTCATCGGCTTCGTCAATGGAGAAACGTCGTGCCCGCCGTGAGTTCTCGCTGCAACTGCCAACGCTACCAGCAACACGTCTGAGGAGGCGATTTCCACCACCGCTACTCTGGCACACTCAATCTGGATACAACAAGACCAGTTCATCCTCTCCCTACTAATCTCCTCACTCTTTGAGGAAGTTATGTACTTAGTTGTAGGTCGCTCCACAGCCCGGGAGGTCTAGCTTTCTATCGAGACGGTGCTTGGCTCCACTACCCGTGCTTGATGCCTTAATCTGCTCAGCCGTTTCCAAGCTCTCCGGCAAGGTGATATGTCGCCGACGGAGTATCTAAGCAAGGCATAACTACTAGTGGAGGACCTCGCGCTTGCCAGCCGTCCAATCTCCCTAGATGAGCAGAACCTGTACATCTTCCACGGTCTCCGGCCAGAATACCGATCAATGGCTGCTTCCTTGGCAGTAATAGGTACACCCGTGACTCTTCCGCAGTTGGCCGATCATCTGCAGGCACAAGAATTCATCTACTTAGATGACTGAATGACGGGAGGAACGCCAGTCGAGGCACCAACGGCGATGGTTGCGAATCGTGGTCGCCGGCAATCTGGTGATAGAGGAAGGCACACGCGAGGCGGTGGACGTCAGCGTGGAGGTGGTCGGTGGAGTGGCGGCAGAGGCAAAATTGGATCGCCATGCTACCAGATCTGCCAGTCTCACGGCCATACAGCGGTGTACTGTTACTGCCGGTACAGTGAGTAACCACCTCAGGCGCACGTTGCTGTGAACGGAGAGATGGGCGCGGCTGTTGACTCCTTCGCGTAGCACCCAGACACCGGCGCGACTACGCATGCCACGCCAGACGCTACTATGTTTTCACGGTCCGGGGAGTACACCGGCAGGGATGTTCTCCGAGTTGGCGATGGGATAGGTTTAGGTATATCTCATGTTGGTTATGCAGCGATTCCCACAGTTTCTAAACCATTACATTTGTCTGATGTTTTGCACGTACCAAAATTGTCTGTTCCGTTATTATCTGTTTGTCGTTTTACCAATGATAACAATGTCTTTTTTGAATTCCACCCTAACGTTTTTGTTGTTAAGGACTACATCACCAAGGCGGTGCTTCATAAGGGACCCAGTTAGGGTGGTCTGTACCAGTTGTCTATTCCGCAGTCACATACGGCATTTATGTCAGCTCGTGCATCACTTGTGGTTTGGTACCGTCGGTTAGGCCACCCACATGATCGTGCACTCCAGCGTGTCTTCCGGGAGTGTCAAGTTGTTTCTCATAAGTCGGGTTCACCACATCTCTGTTCGGCTTGCCAACTTGGCAAATCTTCACGTTTTCCATTAGATAGAATAAATACTTCCAGTTGTAATGTCCTAGATCTTGTGTACACAGATATTTGGGGTCCGACGCTCGTTGTTTCTGCCGAGGGTTTTCGTTATTTCGTTTTGTTCGTAGATGATAGTACTCGTTTCTGTTGGTTTTATCCACTTCGTGTAAAAACTGATATATATAAAGTATTGGATTATTTTAGGGCCATGGTAGAACGTTTGTTTTCACGTTCTATCATGGTCATCCAGTCTGATTTAGGGGGTGAATACCGCTGACTACATACACTTTTCCAAACTCTCAGGATTGTACACATGCAAACCTATGCTTACACAGACGAGCAAAATGGCCGAGTTGAGCGCCGACATCGGCACATCGTTGAGACCGGTCTTGCTCTCTTAGCTGAAAGCTCGGTACCCCTAAAATACTGGATTCAGCCTTTGAAACTGCAACTTATCTCATTAATCGATTACCGTCCTCGGTCTTAAAGTTTGACACTCCACATTTCAGACTTTACCAAACACCCCCGTCATACACTTTCCTTAGGGTCTTTGGGTGTCTCTGTTTCCCATATTTACACCCTTATAATCGTCATAAAATAGAGTACCGCTCAGCACCTTGTGTCTTCCTAGGGTACCCTACGTCTTACCAAGGATATCGTTGTTTAAACCTTAGCACGGGGAAAACCTTTATCTGTCGCCATGTAAGATTTGACGAATATGTATTTCTTTTTGCAACAACATCTTCTGTGCAGGACCCAGGTCTGCCGATCAAGACCAACCTACCTTGGGGTTCGAGTCCGGTCATCTCTGCTATTGGTGTGATACCCTGATTTTAAATGATGCGTTGAACCCCGATAATTCTTCTTTCATGGGGTTAATTTAATTAATTGGGCTCGATTCTCTTTTATATATATATATATATATATATATATATATATATATATATTACCTAATCTAGCCTATTTAATTTCTAAGGAAGCCCAGTTCTCTAATTTAATTTTGTAAGGGATACCAATTGGAGTCTTTCATCCCTTATAATATATTGTACATTTAATTAGCCCAATTCTTTGATAATTCAAGCCTTATAGCCCATTCCCATTATAAGAGCACATATTTCATTTAATTACCCTAATACTACATACATTATGTATGTATAGATTTTGTCGGATTCATATAAAAGTCATCTAATAATTAATTGCCCTAGTTTTCTCTCTTCTCCTACATGATCTTCACGCCATTTTCATTCCCAAAAGCTCTACACAAAATCATCTTTTCTTCTTAGCAAGGATTCAAAGATGATGTTGTAGTATTTGGTGAGGTGAATGAAGGTGTTAAAACGAAGAATCAAGACTCCCCGAGTGTCGTGTCTCTCAAGGATGACAAATTGGAGCGAATTAGTGTTGGCATTTAGGAATAAAAGTTTTAGCAATATACCTAGAGATCTATGGATCTACTCCATCTTCCTTTCATCCTTCATCTTGCTTCTTCAATCTATAGAAAATCTATCTATCTAATCTACTCTAAAGAAAAGAAAAAGGATTTCCCCCAAGAGGGGAGAAATCCCTAAGAAAACTGATCTAAAGAAAGTTGGGGCTATTGGGAATTGCTCTGAAAAACCTATAAAGGCCATATATATAGCCTCCAAAATCTCTCCCTAATTATTTCCACGCTGTGTCGCGTCCACGCGCGTGGGAGCATTCCAGTACGCAACCACGCGTGTCAACACGCGTGTGAGCGTGCGTGGTGAAGTTAGCTTCTGTTGTCTTCTTCCATGTTGTAGCTCTCGACGATACGGTTCCATAGCCACCTGCCTCGCCTCATTCGGACATTCCTAGCTCCGGTTACGTCCGTTTTACTGAAGTGTCGCCGGAATGCCCTACGAAATTTAAGATTTGTGCAAATTATATTGAAACACACATGATTAGTCCCTAGAGCTATATGCAATGTAATTACCCTATCTTAGTATATTTTTAGGCCTAATGGACATCTAACATAGCATATTTCACGTCTAAATGACCGCTAAAACACGACTACTTTTGGGTCAAGATGATCATGGTGATGATGGTGGTTTGATGGATTGAGCTAGGAGATTGTGTTTTGGGGAAGCTAGCATAGAGGTAACCCTCCATGTCTCACTAAATTTACTTTCACTCTCATATATGTGTGATTTGGTGTATTGTGGAATCTTGTGGATTATTTCTTGAGAATAGAAGGTTTAGAGGTAAGACTTACAAGAATTACTAGCGGACAATTGAATCATGGATTAAGGGTTGCAAAAGTGAGTCTAAACTAAACAATTTAAAGGAACAAGGGGGTTGAATGCCTTAGTTAGCCTATGTGATTGACCGCACTATGGGGATTATAAAAACGAGGTTCGGGCATAATCACAGGAGCCCACAGTACCTTCACCGAGTGGCGTCACACTCGGACTCCCAAGTCCTCATTCAGTTGGGGCATTTCGACAAACATGTGGTCTAACACTCCTCCCGGACCTCATCCTCCCGGATAGAGGGCGGGGATGTGGATGATATGGACTCGTGAGGACCCGCTATCGCGCGATCACTCACTTTCACTGGGTCTACTATCTATCCCAGCCGGAAATAGAAGCAAATCATGAGGTATATCAACCATACAAGACTAACACCCTACTTCATCATTTTCACAATCAAATGGAAGAATTCAATCATCAATCACAAGAGCTAATATGGGGCAATCAATCCCCTCAACTAATTTACTCAAGCATAATTCAAATCAAAGATCAAAGCAATAGGAAATAACAAGGAAATCAAATGGAAATAACAATTCAAATAATAAAAACTAGAGCAGAGTAGAGATACCTAGTCAATTCAAGAGATCTATTACATCTTCATTGCCATTGTGCACCAATTCTAGCTAGATCTACCCCTAACTAAGAAATCTACACTAGGAATTGTGAGAATTTTTCCCAAAGGGGAGAGAACAATTGAAATCAAATCTAAACTAAATTGGAAATTGGGATCCCCCTTCAAAAGTGCAGGGAAATGGTTTAAATAGTCTACCAAAAGTCAAAATCCCAAAATCGTCCTTAATGGCCCGGTCCACGCCAGCTCCACGCGTGGAATATGGCGTGGAACCCTACTGGAAATGTTCCACGCCACCTCCACGCGTGAGGGAGGCATGGATCAACTCCTGCCGATTTGCTTCTCCGTTTGTTCCTTCTTTTTGGCCTCGAGTCCTGTCCTGTCCTGCGGGAATGACTTCGAAACATAATATAAAACCAAGTTTGCAAATTTGATCATATCAGAGTCTTTATGCATAAAATGATTACAAATGGGTGACAAAACCGCGCATTTAATATCCTAAAACTGACCCTAAAGTCAACTATTCTTGGCACTTATCGAAGTTTCAACAGTTAAACCTTGCTTACCCTCAAGCAATTACTTTATCTAAACTCTAATCACTTAAGTGCAAAGAATAGTTAAGTACTCTTATCGATTGATTGACCAAGCGCTTTTGCGGGTGTTACAGAGCAGAGATGGTGAAATCCCCCATACTATCTACCAAGAATGCTAAACACATGCTAATTAAATTTGAAGAATATGCTAACGGAGCAAAAATTTCATAGGATAAATTTCTCAATAAGAAAACCATTCTCACACCTTTCAAGCATGCAAACAACAAGGAATTCACCTTCCATTTTGTAAGGGCCTTAAGCCGATCCCACTAGTAGGAATGATGTGTACACTCTAACCAAACATCCAACCTTACGCCAAATCCCATATGCGCAAAAATAAATGAGGGTAAGGGCATTGACCACTCACCGCCATGGCTTGGGCGGCCACTCTTTCTTCTCAACCCCCTCGAATCTCATTCTCGGGCACCCGACTTCACATGGAGCTCCATTCTTTTTCGAAGGTCAGTGCAATGGGTGCCCGAATCCAAGCGGGGCGGCTCACCCCCTCTCAATTTTCTCATCTCCTAGGATCTCTTTGGGACAACCGACTTCACATAGATCTCTACGCTTGTTTGAAGACGGTGCAATGGTTGCCCCTTATCCTAGCGAGACGGCTCACCTCGGATCTTATCTCTAGGAGTGGTCATTCTTTGCCTTTTTCATTCTACCATTTCAACCCCTCATGCCTTTTTCTAGGGGATTGGGGGATGATCTCACATTTTCACCTTTAGGCTCTCCTTTTGCCCCATGCCCTACCAAGTTAAGTTCAATTTTCGGGCTTCGCTTGCATTATATTTCTTAAGTTAGAGGGTACACATTCCCACTTCGAAAGATCTTTAACTAAGATCCTAAAAAAATAAAAGGTGAATACCATGCAAGCACTCAAAGCTTTGAACCTCTTTGGTTCCAACTATTCCAATATTTGGTGCAAAAGGTAACTTCAAAAGCATATTTCAAAAAAATTTCTTGACACAAAACTAGAATTCCTCCTAGATAGTATCAACAATGACACACTCGCCAAAATCATACACCCAATAAACTCAATCAATTAATTCAAGCGTTTAAACAATATATATGTGCAATGCATCCTTTCCACACTTAAAAATCAACATCGTCCTCGATGTTGCCATGAGGACCGATGGACAAGGAGCAATGGTCATTCACAAAGTATCGAGAACGCCTTTCCACACTTAGAAGTGTTTCCGGTCTAGGACAAAGAATAAACACCCATTCATAAATCAAATCACACCACTCATCATATGCATATAGAAGCAAACAAACTCTTGGAAAAGAATATTCATACCTAGAATCAAAACAGGGCATCCATAATGAAAAAGGGATAAAAAAAATATACCAACACTACGTATCCATCCATAGATGAATTAAGTATCTGTGCATGTTGCAGCCCTTCAAAAATTTCCTACATCAAAGGTTAGCATAAAAGAAAAAAGAATATGAGTGCTACATTTCTTTCCTTCTCGGTCCCCTGGTTTCTCTTTCATTTCTCTCTCTC
>NXFB01000287.1:79320-92504 GCA_002525835.2 Ipomoea batatas | reverse complement strand
AGAGTTCTGGAAATGGGATTTTGTTCAACTGCTGATCATCTAGGTTTCCATATTTGGAAGCTTCCAATTATAGCTAGGGTAAGCTTCCATTTTGGGCTAAAGCATATTAGGAAAGGCTATATAGTTTGGACTAACTTAGTTGGGTCAAGGCTATTGATACCATACTTATAATTTAATTTAAAATAATTCTTTGGGTCCATAGCCCATAATAAAAATCATATACTATAAAATTTATATATATATATATATATATATATATATATATATATAGGCATATTGGGCTAGGAATATTTAATAACATAGTAATAATAATAATAATAATAATAATATGTAACCCAAAGATACATTATTCCAAGCCCATGAGGAAATAATTCTACATATAATTATTTTAATAAATACTTAATAAGAAAAATAACCCCTTTATATTTAACAGAGTAGTAGGAAATTTCGGGGTGTTACATAGATAAGTAAAACCTATGCATGTTTCAAGACCCCCGTCCTAAGTAATATGTGATGGTCTCTTCTAGTTTCCCCATAGTCATCACCTGCAGCTCTTGTCGCTTAACATGCACCACTTGCTACCTCACGAATGGATCAACCTGTTGAGCGACCATATGGTGGTGGTTGTGGAAATAGAGGAGGTCAAGGCCGATGTCGTGGCATGACTATGTTCCAAAGTGTCAAATTTGCAACGATCTTGGTCATACTACTTTATAGTGTTATAGGACGTATTCAAGAGCATCAAGTCCTCAAGCACACATGGCTTATTCCAACGATGTAATTGTTGCACCATTCTCTCATAATTGGTTCCCGTACACTATTGCCACTCATCATGTCGCTTCGGATCCCTCCTCGCTGCAACGAGTAAAAGAGCACACAAGAATGACACTCTTTGAGTTGGTAATGGCACAAGTTTGAATATTTCTAGTATTGAGTATGCTTCTATATAATCTCCTATAGTTATAAAATGTGTTACATGTTCCTACCCTAACCAACTCTCTCATATCTGTCAAACATTTCACCATTAATAATAATGTCTTCTTTGAGTTTCACCCATCCTTTTTATTGTAATAGATCTCAACACCAACCAAATTCTACTTAAGGAGAAAGCTCAGGTGCTTTTTGCAAACTTCCAATACAAAATCTAGTTGCATTCATTATATCCAAAGCACATTAATTAAGAAGTTTGGCACAACCATCTTGGTTACCCTCACTCAAGAGTCTTACACAATATACATACTATGTTATTGTCCAGTGTCTAAATCCTTAAATAATATTCATTCTCTTTGTATTGTCTGTCAACTAGGGAAATCCTCACGATTTCCACTAGAAAATGGTCAAAAAGTCTAGTTCTGCTATATTAGATTTGGTTTACACAGACATTTGGGGGCTATCCCCAGTTCTATACAATGAAGGTCATCATTATTTTGTCATTTTTTATGATTATTCTCGATATAACTAGTTGTTTCCTATGAAACTAAAGACAAATATGTGTATTATTTTCCATAGGTTTCAAGCACGTGTTGAGCGAACTTTCTCTTGTAAAATTGAAGTTGTTCAATCTGATATAGGGAGAAAATGCAAAAACTTAGACAAGTTCTTTGTTAGCCTTGGGATAAATCACCATCAATCTTGTGCTTATACACATGAACAAAATGTGTGTGAAGAAATACGATATAGGCACATTGTTGAAACCAGTCTCACCTTTGTAGGTATTGGATATATGCCTATAAAACTACAGTTTTTCTTATTAACCGTATGCCTTCTACCACCCTAAACAAAATGAGTCCATATGCTCTCGTCAATAAAGAAAATCCCAACTATTCCTTCCTTTGTGTCTTTGGTTGCATGTTCTTTCATTATCTTTTTCCCTACAACAAGCAAAAAATAGAGTTTCGATCTACCCCATCTATCTTTCATGGTTACCCAGAGTTATTTAGAGGATATTGTTATTTGAATCACAATATGAGAAATATTTTTATTTTACGCCATGTCTAATTTGATGAGAATATTTTCCCTTTTGCAACAAATACTTCTCCACAAGTTCCTATTTGTGCTCGAGATGCATTATCGTGGTGATGGGTAAATACGCACAAGGACTACCTGTTAGACCACCCGGTCGGTCCGCTAGAACCACCGGTTGGTCGTATCACAACCGCATGTGACCAATTGTGTCGCTCGCTATGAAGATTGTAAAACCTAGTGATGGTTAAAGATGCTCCATGATTACCTGTGGGATCACACCGGTAGAATCCCACCCAGTCGGTCCGCCAAAGCCACCTGATTGGTCTACTACGTGAGCCACTTTGCAAGTTAGAAGGCTTAGCTTACGCTTCAAGCAAAGGAAATCCACTTGTGCCTGCAAGGAAGTAGGCTGACAATGTGGAAGAATGATGACTCTATCACCTAAGCAATGAATATATGTGTAGTTACAGAGCGACCGACTGAGCAGACCAACGAGAGCCCGCTATGTTAAGCCACTTGCATATGGAGCATTTAATGCTTAGCCGACTTGCTTAGTATAAATAGGATGGTCATCTACTCACTTGTCATATCCAATGTATTGTTACACAAAGTCACATGTCAGATTCATCACTTTGTAATATCACATTGTTGTTTTTATGATTTTTGGGTAGTCAAAAGCAGTCCAACACTACCTGTTAGAATGACGAGAATATAGGAAAAATGTAGGAAAGGTATATGGAGAGAATATAGGCCAGGTATTGTATTGCTATGAAGTGCTCTCCTCCTCCGTGTATGGAGGGTCTATTTATAGATATTTTAGGCCTAAAGCCCTGCAAAGAATAAAAATCCTAGACTACCTCATATTTGGAGTCCCTGTTACATTATAACTAATAAGCCACAATCTTGCTAATATTATAAGTGATAAGTCTCATCCTTATCGAACTCTTCGGTAGCTCAGCGTTGGGTCTCCTTCTTAGGCTTTCTTGATCTAGTTGTTCTCTTGAGCCGGTCCATGTAGCCCATACCTAGTGTATTATCCATCATCCAATCCCCCACTTTCTAGAGATTTCGCAGATACGAAGTTTCTAGAAAATATACTTGCTCTTTTGGGCAAATCCATGTGGCTCAAACCTAATGTAACATCCATAATCCGGTCCCCCGCTTTCTTGAGATTTCGCAAGTGCGAAGTCTCTGGAAAGTATACTGAGGGGTCATCTTCTTGCGCTCATCTTCCACTGAGCCAACCTCTAAGGCAATCGGCTAAAGGTCCTGACCAATTGCCTGGCTATTGACTGCCCTCACTACCATCTATTTTGATAGCTCCTAAATGATAAGCACTAATTTCATACAAATACAACAATAAGTATACACACACGTAGAAAAATATTTAAAGAGATAATTACCAGACTAAATATCAAGCATTAAGAATATTCATAAGATACGAAAAAGGCTTGAAAAGCCTGGTTAGCTAGCATCGTTACGAGGAATGCCTCGTCTACGAGGGGTGACCTAAGCCGACCACTACGCTCCGAGTGGGGCTCCCTTATGTCTCTAGTGTGAATATGAGCCTTCCAGCTTAAGGTGGGTATGTGTCTTCCAGCTTGAGGTGAGTATGTGTTTCTCCCATACTGGCTAATGGGAATGTCTTCCACGTGGGTATATGTCTTCCACCCTGTGGTGGGGATATGTCTTCCAGCCTGAGGTGGGCATGTGTCTTCCAGCCTGAGGTGGGTATGTGTTTCTCCCATATTGGCTAATGGGAATATCTTCCACGTAGGTATATGTGTCTTCTACCTTTGAGGTGGGGATATGTCTTCCACCCTGAGATGGGGATGTATCTACCACTCTAAGGTGGGGATGTGTCTACCACCCTAAGGTGGGGGTTATATATCGTCTAAACTTATTCCTAAACCTCGTTTTTCTAACTACCCCATGAATTCTTAGACTTTGCTTTAGACCATTTTACCTATTTAGACTATTCTCCTATTATCCTTGTAGTTTACCCTAGACCACTTACCCATAACTCCTAATTGTACCCCATATCCTTCAACACTAGAGCTTGCCAGATTTGTAGTTTCGGTCGTCGTCCACTGTGAAATGATTATTACCTTGTAGGTGTTCAAGTGTAAATTTTCTGAACTATGCTCTTGACAATTTTCAGTTGCTAGTCGGGCGATAGGAATGTTGAATGATCCATGAAAGGTGCAAGGGGCGGTTCAGTAATAACTCGAACTAATAACTTTATTATCGTACCATAATGATCGAAAGTACATGATAACTAACTGTATGAGTTTACTTTTCTAACTACAAGTAAAATCTCTCGTGCCACCTTGACTTCTAGATGCGCTCAATTGGTCCTTATCTAGTGGATTACGGGCTTGTGTTTCTAGTTTCGCTCTTCTTGTTCTTCACTCTCGTTATCTTGCCCCTCACGCTCGTTGTTTTTCCTGATGGGTCTTTCCCGTGGGGGCTCTATATTTCGATCAGTAGGGATTGGGTCCCTACTTGGGTGCTCGGGTTGCCGCAACCATTGATTGGGACGAACAACTGATCACCTTCTTTGGATGATGTCTTCAATTTCTTTTCGCAGAGCGATGCATTCTTCTGTGGTGTGTCCCAAATGTCTGTGATAACGGCAGTACTCAGGCCCCCCATCACGACGTAATTGGTCGTCTGGTTGCAAGGGAGGAGGCGGCGGCTGATCCCCTGCAGAAGTGTGGAGGGGTGGTCATATCTCATACATTTGATGAGTCCTAGGTATGGGGCCTACTTCATAACTGGGGCTGGTCGGTCTTCTGAAGGGACTTGGTCTGCTTTTCTTTTTTGACGGTCGGTCCGTTGGACGCATTCCGATCTCATCACAGGGTCGTTTTGCCTCTCGCTCCTGCTTTTGTCGTAAGGCTTCTTCCATCTCAGCATACTTATTGGCTTGCTGGATAGCTTGAGCATATATCTCAGGTGTATCCCTTCGTAGGCTGGCGTATAGGTCCCCTGATCTTAGGGCATCCGTGAAGAGTGCTATAGCTGTTCGGTCATTTAGATCCTTTACCTCTTGTACCTTCCTTTGCCATCTTCTCAAGAATTCCTTCAGGGTCTCCGTTTGTCCTTGTTGTATGGCAGTCAGGGTCATGAAGTGCTTTTTGGCTTTTATGTTTCCCGCGAAGTATGTTATGAATCATTCGCTTAGGGTTTTAAAACAGTCAATAGATCTCGGTGGCAATGATAAGAACCATTGTTGTGTGACTTCCCCTAGTGTCGAGAAAAAAACTCGACAGTACATTGGGTCTTCTACTCCTGTTACCATCATCATTGCTTGAAAACTAATTAGGTGATCACTAGGGTCCGCCGTTCCATCGTATGTGGGCAACGCTGGCATTCAATGTTCTTTGGTGCCAGATATTCTAATATGTCTAAGGTGAACGGGCTGGTGGATAATAGAGATCGACGGTTGGCCGGTCTCTTCCCGCTTCAATCCTTTCCTGGAGGTCCCTTATCCCCCTGGCGAGCTCGGCTATTTCTCGATCCCGATCTCCCTAGTTTTGATCAGGGGTTTCGTCGTACCTTTCTGTCATGTCCTCTAGGGCTTCCTCTTTATGTGGCTCTATCGTTGGTATTCTCCTTGCACAGGGGTTGGTTGCTCGGGCGGCTTGGGCTCGTCGCAGAGGGTTGAGTCTAACCCTCCATCGTGGTATTTCCGCCATGGTTTTACCTTGTCCTGGTCGTGGGGCAGTGGATTGTGGATTGGAGATTCCTAAACAATCATGGACTGAAATTTTCCTTCGGCATCTTTCCTACAAGGTCCCCTAAGCCAGCCGGGGTTCATAGTCTTCCTGAGAGGAATCCGACTAGGACTCGCCTCTCATCATTCGTGCAGGGTTTAGGGATCTACAAAGGTGTTCAACGACTTCCATTATATTGGCGGGAAGTTTGACTGGCTGGGTACGAGGGACACCGGCGTCCGATGGACGTATGCCCGAGTAGGTTCTCGAAATTATTCTTCGGCTTCTCTCCTGCAAGGCCCCTAAGTTATCCGGGATTCATGGCTTTTGTGAGTGGGGTCCAGTTGGGACTCGCCTCTCGTTGATCTTCAAAGTTTTAGAATTCTATAGAGTTGTTCTAAAGCCTCCATTACTTCGGGGGTGAGTTTGACCGGCTGGGTCCGAGGGACACCGAAGTCTGGTGAACGCACGCATGAGTGGGTTCTCTCTTCCCTCTGTGGATTTTCTTAGCTAGCATCCCGTGAGGGAACTAATTGATCGGGTAGTTCGCGAGTAGAGGGACGATTAAGGGTTTCTCGCATGTTCCTCACTAGCTGATCAATTCATGTGTTTCGTCGTGTAGTCACCATGTTTTCTCAAGTTTAGAGGAAAGTACGAAGCTTTTCCGTATCAGTTCCCCACAGACGGCGCCAATGTTGATTTTATGACTTTTGGGTAGTCAAAGGCATGTCAACACTACCTGTTAGAATGATGAGAATATAGGAAAAATGTAGGAAAAGTATATGGAGATAATATAGGTATTGTATTTCTATGAAGTGTTCTCCTTCTCCATGTATGGAAGGTCTATATATAGATATTTTGGGCCTAAAGCCCTACAAAGAATAAGAATCCTAGACTACCTCATACTGGGAGTCACTGTTACATTATAACTAATAAGTCTTAATCTTGCTAATATTATAAGTGCTAAGTTCAATCCTTATCGAACTCTTCGGTAGCTCAGCGTTAGGTCTTTTTCTGGGATTTTCTTGATCCAGTAGCTCTTTTGGGCCGATCCATGTGACCCATGCCTAGTGTATTATCCATCACACATTACTTGAGATATTCACAACATTGTAACCTACTTCACTTGTAATTGCCATCGTCTCCATAATAAAACATAACCTTAGTCTGCTCGGTCGCCACCTGGCAGACTGACTGATCAGTTAGACCGACCGACTAAGTGCTCCCCTACTTGTTCACCATATACATTTTCGTAGCATAGTCGAACACCCGGTCTAATTTACACTATCATTTGCGCCGTCCATGGGGACCGACGAGTCACTCTGTCTGTTCTCACCACTCTTTTTCTTCATCAAATACTCTACCTTGCTTAGTCGAAATGGCAAATAGTAAGAGAAGTTGGAGCTAGAGCCTCAAGCAAAGGGAAAACTCGGCCGACCAGGTGGTCTACATACCTTCCTATTGACACTGCTACGCTTATGTTGAATAGCTTTTTGCATCGCTTTTCGCCAAAAAGTTGGTCGTACGATAGGCCGCCCTTTAGATCCGTCGTTCGTCGATGGAGCAGATACAAGGAACACTTAATGTTACCATCCAATTGATACAACAACCCCCCCCCCCCAAGAAACAGAAGTCGGACGTGAGTTAAGCGTGTCCACCGTACCGTGAATAAGCGCGGTGAAACGTCAAGATAAGATGATGAGGAAAAATGATAAAATTAATGGTGACCAGAATCCCAATTAGTATGGCGATTACGACGGTGGCGACGAAAGGGAAAGAAAACACCCAGAACCAATAATAAAGGTAGAATCTACATAAATCTTAAAAACTATCTCTAAAATCATGCATAATATCCTAAAATAAAATTAAAAACATTTAAAATGCACAAACAAATTACTCAGTACTAAACAACCCCACATAAAAACAGAAAAAGGAAAACAAAAACAAAACAAAAACAAAAAAGAAAAATGCCCAAAAAATTCTAGCCATACAAAATACAAGATCAATGGATAAGATTAAACCAGATCAAATATTAATAGTTTTATTTAGATAATAAAATTAATACTTAATAAAATTAAAAAAAGAAGAAGAATAACAAAACTAAAGATATTCTCAAATTGTTATTCTCAACTAGTATAGGTTCAATACCATTAATGAGAAACACATGCCATAAGTGTTATTCCTAGATACTTGGCAATTGGAATGCATTGCATCTGATCTTTCTAAAATATGTACATAGGAACTACATATACAATGTAGCAGCAGAACACTAGTACAAAAGAGAGTCCTGCATGCTGCAAACCTTGGGGAAAACATGAGCAAAGTAGTATTACTAGCTATTACATCATTAATATAATATGCTGGCAATTATCTGAAGAATTGTTTTCTGAAACCAAAAGCAATAAAAGTCTGCTCAAAGCATTAAAGAAAGTGCAGATAGAAATGGGATGAAAAAATAACTTTATTTCATCTGCCTTCATCATGGACTCCACTGAAAACTTGGCTATCTCCTCCTAGTGAAGCTTCCCATTCAATTGATGATATTCTAATCTGACTCAATGCTACCACCACTTCTCTCATTTCTGGTCTGTTCACTGCTTCCTCGTTTAGACACCACTCTGCAATTTCTGCCATCTGGAAGAACGTTTATGTTAGGATCAAACGCTTACCACTTACCCAAAAGCTATAACTAGTATTTTTTTTACACCGCTACACATTTTCGAGACGCTAGGTACTGGACTTGACCCCAGCTAGTAGACAACAATTCCCCAGCTACTAAGTGCTAGACTTAGCCTTACTTCCGCTCAACAGTCCCCAGCTACCAGGTGCTAAACTTAGCCTTTAGTGACCTCGACCCAACAATCCCCAACTATCAGGTGTTAGACTTGGCCTTTACCGGCCTCTACCTAACAATCCTCCAGCTATCGGGTGCTAAACTTAACCTTTATCGACATCCGCCGAACAGTCTCCCAACTACCGGGTGCTAGACTTAGCATTTACCGACCTTGACTCATCAATTTCCCAACTATCTGGGCCTTTACCGGCCTCGGCCCAACAACTGTGAAATTATAATTCCACACAAACCATAATATATAGATTGAATTATAGGAAAATTAAACAGGATATGTGTGTTGATAGACAAATGTTGGATGGGTTGGCTGACCACCTTGAAAACATCTTCTATTGGGCAACTTCCCTTTAGAGTAAGATCTGTGATTGATTCCAAAGCAGATTTTGGGTCTTCATCTTGGAAAGTCTCTTGCATCTGCGTGCCAATGAAACAGGAAAAATGTTAAGACAGTATTTTATTTTATTTTATTTTTGTAGTTTTGTGTTCTTGGATTCTAAGTCGTAATTAATTACAAGTGAAATGAGTGATTTTGTCTTGTTGGGATCCTTATTGTCGCGGTAGAGAGCACGCCGGCCTGTTGTAAGCTCTACAAGAACTACCCCGAAAGCAAAAACATCTGTTTTTGTAGTTATCTGTAGCTCTTTTACTGATCTGAAACCATCATATATATCAATCAAAAACAAAAGTAATTATCACAAATTAAAGACACAGTGATGAATGTATAGGGAAAACAGTCAAATACACTCTTAAACTTTACGAAAGTGTAATTAGGTCGACTGAACTTCAAAAAGATACAATTAAACATTTGAACTTGTTAAAATAAGTCAAATATACAAATCCTATTTACAGGTAATCAATAGGTTACCAATAAACTACCGTCATTGACCACTATTAGTCATGGTATAACCTAGTGGGGTAGCTCAAGTGGCAGCTCTCTTTGTGGGGAGGAATTTCGGGAGAACCCGGGTTCAATTCCTACAAGTGACGATTCCCCCTGGACCCCGGACCGTTAAACGGACATTTACCAAAAAAATGGTATACCACCCCTCAAAAAAATGGTATACCACCCCTAGAGAAGGTGCCTTCGGATCGCCTTCTCTAGTGGGAGAAGGTGACCGGCCTTCTTCTTCAATCGTATATGTGACCTACGATCACCAGAACCTAATGACTGATTATTTGACTGCTATTGGGTTTAATTGTTTAATTAAATGTACCAAAATGATAAGTTTATTTGTTTAATTGAACTTTTTAAAGTTCAAATGATTTAATTACACTTTCGTGTAAAGTTCAAATGTATATTTAACTTTTTTTCCTGAATATATATATAATACACCTAGAATATCTGTTTGAATTGCTTACTCAGGAGGAAGATATCCCGGTGTTCCAACGAGGCGTGTTGCTATCCAGTCGTCATCATCTTCATTGGTCCTATCAACAAGCCTTGCCAGACCAAAATCTGCAACCTTTGCTCTTAGGCTTTGGTCCAACAAGATGTTACTTGTTTTTATGTCGCGGTGCACGTACTGGTGTTTTGTAAGGTCATGAATATACTCAATACCTCTACCAGCATCCAATGCAATCTGTACTCTAGCTGTCCAACACAAAGGCTGCCGCCCTGCACATACACCCAACCATCATATCATCTATCAAAACTGTTGAGACCGGTGGATAGCCAAATCCAGCAATCGATGGCTAGAAGTTATTAGATTGAGACAAATCCAGCAATTGATGGTTAGAAGTTATTAGATTGAGACAGGTGAAAGGCTAAGTTCAGTAATTGTTAGTTAGGGGATTGTCGGGTTGAGGTAGGTATAAGGCCAAGTCCAGCAATTAGTAGCTAGGAAATTGTTTGATCGAGGTAGGTAAAGGGCCAAGTTCAGCAATTGGTGAATAAGAAATTGTTAGGTTGAGGCATGCAGGTGAAGGGTCAAGTCCAGCAATTGTTAGCTAGGAGATTGTTGGGTTGAGATAGGTCGGTATAGGACCAAGTTCAATAATTGGTGGCTAGGTAATTGTTGGATCGAGACAGGTAAAGGGCCAATGCAAGTCCAGTAATTGGTGACTACATGATTGTTGGGCATAGGCCAGTGTAGGGTCAAGTCCAGTAATTTATTGCTAGGGAGATTGTTGGGCGGGACAGTGAAGCCAAGTTACGGGTTATAACTTTTGACCTAATAGTAAACCCTTCATATTAACAAGAAGCTTCTAAGCAATGCAAAAAGAATATTGTAAGGTTTACATGTATACATACCTTTTAGCAATGGATTGTGAAGATGATCACTAAGAGAGCCATTTATAATGTACTCATAAACCAGGCAAAGATGATCATCTCCAGTGGCATAACCCAAAAGCTCCACCTACATTATTTTAAAGACTTGATAGATATGATCAAATACTGCTTCAGTTCAGTTCAGTTTGCTCTATAAAATTTAATTAGTCACATGAAATTCATTTCTACTTACCACATTTATATGATGTATCTTGCATAAAACTTTTAGCTCTGCAATGAACTCCTTCGACTTGTTTGATCTCATCTTCTTTATTGCCACTTCCTGATTGACACACAGACATTACAGAAAGCTAAGATTGCAATCTGTCTTATTATATATCTAAATGCATGGTTCGCGTGGCCTAATGGATAAGGCGCTCGCCTCCGGAGCGGGAGACTGTGGGTTCGAGTCCCACCGTGAACGATGCTAAAGATATAAGGTTGGCATGAGTAGGGTCTCACTTGCGTGTTTTTTTCACTTGAGAAGCCGGCGACCAAACTGGTCGTTGGCTCCTTTTTTTTTTTGGGATCGAAAACGCGAAGGAGTCTCCTTCTCACTTGAGAAGCCGGCGAGCAAACTGGTCTGGCATGACTAGGGTCTCACTTGCGTTGCCATTTTTTTTTTTTTTGGGATTGAATACGCGTAGGAGAAGGCAACTAGTTTGGTCACCTTCTCCTTCTCACTTGAGAAGCCGGCGACCAAACTGGTCGTTGGCTCCTCCCTAGCGACCAACACTGGCTTCTCCTTCGTCCAAGAAGTCGACGACTAATTTGGTCGCCGGAGACCAAAAAAAAAAAAAAAAAAAAAAGGCAACGCAAGTGGGACTTGCTTATAGTATCTCGAGATACACAAGTTTCATTTGTGTTTGTGTTTGATCGGCTATGACAACTAACGCATTTGGGAAATGAGTTTTTTTCATTTTTGTCCCAATTTTTAAAATGTCCTATTTTTGTCTATTGTTTTAGTTTTCGTCCTATTACTATCTTTTACCCCTTTTTTGTGGCACTAACCCACCCCACCGCCAGATGGATGCAGGCCAACACGCGGGCTTCGGCCCACTTTGACAAGTCTAGTAGTGGGGAATTGTTGGGCTAAGTCCGGGCCAAGTTCAACACCAGACGGCTAAGAGAATGTGGCAATATAAGGAAATTAATTAAGTTGTGTCTTTGCTACAAGCTATAACGAACTTCTGCCTTTCTAGAGTAACAATAAGCATTTGATCTTAATTAAACCCTACCTGTTTTCCCAGCATCCCAGAATATACACATCCATATCCACCACTTCCAATTTTTCTAGTCTCATCAAAGTCAGCAGTAGCTGCTGCAATCTCCTCAAGACTGTAGACTACAGGTCTTTCTGATTCAAAAACCGCAGCATCTAGTACATTCCAAAATCTCATGATTAACTTTGCACATAGAATTTGTGAACAGGTTAATTAAGAAGCTGCATTATTATTATTATTATCTCACCTCCTGTTGTGTCTGTGTAAAAGTATTGTTTAGTAGACGCTGATGAGGTTATCATGCCTTTAGATGTGGCTAATTTAGGTTCTTGTTGCCCTTCTATGTTTCTCCTGCATCTGTTTCTCCCAAGTAGGATAATCCCTAAGGTACATATTGAAAGTAGTGTCACAACTGATAGTGTGACAATTAATATTGTCCATCTATGATGCGCTTTGTGCACTTCTCCCACTGAAAAAATTAAAACAAGAGTTTTAAATAAAGGAATGGAAGTCAACTTCAAGAAATGATGAAAAGAAAATTTGTGACACTAAGGACTTTTTTGATAGGCTGTACTTAATCCATTCCAGACCATAATTACATTGTTTGGTTAGAAGAAATTACAACTCTTTCCTTTCATTTGTGGATGAATTGAAATTCATAGGGTACCGGTAGTGGATGGGGAGAAAAATGAAATTACAACATTACCCTTGATTATTATTATTATTAAGGGCATTTTAGTTTTTTCCTTTCAATCCCTCGAAATTTTATTACTACTTATCAAACAATGTAACTTGCATTTCACTTTATTTTCATCCTATTCTTTTCTCAAAGAATTACAATTCTTTTCCTCCTAATTTCTTCATTTCAACCAAAAGCCCTGTAATACATGAAAACAAAGTAGGGACTACTGCAATCAAGTTAGTCAAGTTGTTGACTTGGTAACCACAAGGTTTCAAGTTTGACTTTTAGTGGGAATAGTCTATTGGCCTTCCTGATTTGATCCGGTAAGCTATAGCCAACCTAATTTGGTTTGCCTACTCGTGCTTAATTGGCCTTCTTAGTTTGAGCCAGTTAGCTACGGGCAATTTAAGCTGACTTGCCTCTTTTGAGGTCCGTTGGGGTCACAAAACGCAATTTATCCCGTGCACACACCCTC
>NXFB01000287.1:23088-37811 GCA_002525835.2 Ipomoea batatas | reverse complement strand
GCGGGTGTGAATGGTGGTTGCTTAGCAGTCTTTTGCTAATGGTTCTTTGTGTGTTTTCCAGGTATGGAGTAAGTCTAAGCGCGAGCGCGTTAGAGCCTATCGTTATGAGGATGCTTAGACTTAGTTTATGTTGTTTAGACTTTGTGTTTCGGGCCTGTGAGCCATTTGAGATTTTATATACTCTTGACTAGTTATTGGGATGTTTGAGACAGATTGAGGATTTTATCTATGCAGTTATCTATTTTCGGTTAGCATGTGCATCTAGGCTGTGTTTCTTACCTAGATGTGGCATGATGCCCCTTAAATTTTAAATTCGCTTTCGCTATGTTATGTTGTTGGTTGAGATAGGCAGCTGTTGTGTTGAGTTTTATCTATCTCAGCTGGTGAAAGGTTGGGGTGTCACACCTGGCTGCTGGTACGCAGGCTACTGCTGCATGAAAGGAGCTCCCAATCCTCCCCCAACATAGACATTTGGGTTTGGATCGACCCTGTAGTTCTGTGCCTGATTCTGAACATTTGGTACTGGAGGATCAGCACGAACTCCAGGGTTGTCCCCAACTACCTCCATCTGCCTCGGGTGCTGTTGTGTGTTGACACCAGTATGGGCTGGCTGCCCAGTATTGCTACTGTCTCCGGTCTCCATGTCTACTTCGAAGTCCTGGAACTCTCGAAGCCAATCACGTAACACTTTCTTCTCCCTCCTTAACTTCCTCTCAAGAATTAGATCGTAATGACGAAGATTCGTGCTCCCTTTCGATCTAGTGTGCATAAAAGGAGGGTAACCTGCTGTCTAACACAACCACAGACACTCTTGAAAAGGAGATCGCACATTAGAATTTTTGAGCACAATGCTCTTGAAAGATTCGCATTCAGCCAAAAGTTGAGTGATTTTTCGCATTTTCTACGTGGTTTAATCACAACATGATTGGGGTTGCCCTCGGGTTTTGTCGATCTCAAAGGAAATGACACACATAACAAGATGAGGAAGATGAAGAAATGAAGAAAAAGAACCACATGGTGGAAATGAGACACAGCAAAGAGGGTCGGTCATGATGGATTGGGAGACCACAAGAGCCTTTCACATGTAGTTACATCAATAGTAGATGTCTCTTTTGCATTCGTAGGGCGCGGAGATAGCGAGGACAAGAGAGGCCGTGAGCAGGAACATGAAAATGATTGAAGATCTCTAAGCCCAGTGGGCTAACCATTTCCATCCTCCATCATACGGTGGCCAGTGACTTTCCACCGCTCCAAGGCACATGAAGAGGGAAGAAACTTGAAGAGAAAAATTTTGTTGAGTGAATGAGTGTTGATGAGTCCCATTGAAACATTAGGTTCCCTATGTGCGGGGTTCCACCTTATATTTTCTTTACTTTTATGCACTTTATTGCTTTATAGTTTTAATTGATATACTTTTAGACATTTCAATACTTGCACTTTAATTTCTAGATTTTAAATGTTTTTACTTGAAGTTTTTAGTATGTTCTACTTTAGTCTATGTTTAATGCTCTTTTAGCTTGGTATTATTTTCTTGCTAGCATTTGAGTCGGGATAAAGATGTTAAACGTAGCGCTCTTGGGAGGCACCCCAAGCTTTATAAAAAAAATGAGAAAAGTAGGAAAATGAAAACAAAAGAAAAGAGAAGGAATAAAAGGAGTAGCTTCCTACTCCATTGCACCTTGAATGTTTACATGCTAATAATTTTTCTTGTAGCATTGATAACGGAGGCAACTCATGGTTTAAAGCTAAAGTGTGGAAAGAAATGGATGCATACTTGGTTGTAACCTCCTATCCCTTTAATATAATTATATTTAATGCATTGTTTTAAATTTCAAAGTGTGGAAATATTTTGGTAGAATTGCATTTTGCTTTGCACAAATGATGAGCATGCCATTCTTAGTTTCACAAATGGATTCTTTGTTATAACCCCACACCCCATAGACACTTCTAAAGTGTGGAAAGGGGTTTGTGACACCCCGAAATTTATTCACGATTTTTGTTGCAAAATGATTTTTAGCCAAAAGTGTTTCTAACTATTCATTTTTCAGAAAATTTCAGCTCGGCGCAGTCCGAAAGATTTATTCGGTAAACATACTTCCCAAACTCCGTTTTACCTGAAATTTTTATTTTAGAACCCCAACCTATAGTACTTGATATCCTTAAAAAGTTTTGGTCATTTGGATATTTGAGTAAACACAGAAAATTACGTTTTGCTCTTGGCAGTGTGATGTCCAGAATTTTTCTCTCTGGACTAGTTTTGGAAAAAAATTCAAAAACCATACTTCTACTCCTTAGATTTCTATGAAATTTTATATGTAGGTTCTAGACTTGCTTAACTACATATTTGAAGAAAATGGTATCAAAATACCTTACCAAATACTCCCAATAATATTTTTAATCTTGATCCAGTGTTCTGCCAATTTCTTTCTGCCAGCACATGAATTCTTCAATTTGATACCAATTATTTGACTGATATCATCTATGTTTTAATTTTGTTTTGTCTCTTCTAGAACCTAGGCAGCCACCCTATTGTCCCTAAATTATTTTCTACCGTAACTATATCTGATTTAATCCCAAACTGGCAAGGAAGTCTTACTCTACAAGACACACCATGGAATTGTGATAAGTGTCACATTATTTACCATATGGTAATTTTTAATTAATTATTTAGGATGGATTATGGAATAAGTCTTGCAAGGAAGATTATAGGATAAGTCTTGTTAGAAACTTACTCTCCAAGCTCCAAATTGAGACTTGATCTCCAAGCTTCTTCATCCTTATCTTACAAGTTGCTATAAATAGAGCTTTGATCTTCCATTTTCCCATTCATTTCCATTATGGCCAAAATATTGAGAGGAAAGAGAGAGAAAGATTTCATCTTCATTTTTGTGTTCAAGGAGCTCCATAGCCATTTTCCTACACAAGTTCTTCCATATTAGGTAACACTTTGATTTTATTCGGTTAAGAAGAGTAGAATCCTTTCCTAGAACTTGATTTTAAGCTAAGAATTCTTGAAAATATTGTTATTATGGTGGAAATTACTTAGGATCTTCGGTGGAATTTGAAGGAAAGGATCACAACGATTCCTACCGTTTTAAAAGCTACTTGGAAGGTAAGAAATCCCTTAAGTTGGTCTTGTCACTTAAGATTTGATGATTGATAGTTGAGATAGGGATTTATGAGCCTTGTGTTGAAAAATATGGATATACTTACATATGTGTACTCATAATAATTATGGAGATGATGGGGTTGTAATGATCCTAAGAGATTATCATGGATATGAAGGTTATAAACATAAGCTATGATTAATTGGTGATTATGGATATGAAGGTTATAGATATAAGCTATGACATATTAAATGGTGATTACGTAAATATGAAGGTTATAGATACAAGCTATGACAGATTAAATGGTGATTATGATAATGAAGGTTAGAGATCTGAATATAATGATCTAATGGTGTAAGCCTTGATTATTGTTATTGAGGTTTAGATGATGGGGTTGTAATGAACCTAAGAGGTTATTATGATTATGGTAAGTAAGGAGATTATGATGTTGGAGGACTTTTGGACATTTTTGGAATATGGATTATGAAAAGGAAAAATATTGGTATATGGATATTATGAATATGAAGGTAATAGACATAAGATATGCCAGATTAAATGGTGATTATGATAATGAAGGTTAGAGATATGAATATGATGATCTAATGACGTAAGCTTTTATTATTGGTTATGATGTGCTTAATAATGGGGATAGATTGACATTAAAGATGGATTAACAGTGGAGTTTAGGAGGTAATTAAGCTTTAATTATAGTGATTAAGGACTAATGATAGTTATTAAGGTTGAATGACTGGATGAATAGATTAAATGGTGTTTATTTTGAGAGATTGAAATTATCTCCTTGGTAATTATTATGAGCTATTGGAATTATTCCTTTGGAATTTACTTTGAGAGTTGAGAATCTCTCTATTGGTGAATAAGTTATGGTTTAAAGGAATTTTGAGTAGTGATGATATTGTGATACATATTGAGGAAATTGTTATATGGAAAAGTTAGGATAAGGATATTATTATGATATGCATTGAGGAGATTGTTATATGGAAATATTGAGATAAAGATTGTATATGGTGAATCTTGAGGAAATAGTTGTTGAACGGTTTTGGATTAGGGTTAGGTAATGACTTTACCTCTTAGAAATTTATACATACTTGGGTGTGTGATTTCCTCAAGTTATATTTCTAATGGTGTTGATGATGGTGGAAGTTGTTGATGACGATGATGACAAGAATAACCATCTATTATTAGTTAATGGTGGCAACCATGATTATGGATTACCGATGAGGATTGGATTGTAAGATGGACTGAAATTCATGATAAGGAACAAGGTTAAGGATGTTGATATTAATGGTGCTATGAATCGATTCATAAATGGTTGACTATGGGTTCGTGCTATTATAGTAAGAGTATTAAGAATGGATATAAGTAGTGTTAGTAGAATATATAGGTGTATAACTAGGTGGATGGATTTCAAGTATCAAACGTGAAGTATATCCAAAATGTTTATAAAAACTTACGTTGAAGAAAGTATGCTATTTTGGTTGCCAAAACCTTATTTTTGAGGAAAATACCACTTTTAATGTGTGTGTACCTTACGTGAGAAAGATGAGAAAATGATGTTTGAAAAGCCTACGGGTACTGAAAGTATTTTGAAAATCCCTCATGAGCTAATGAGGTAGACATTTTCAAGTATTGGGCTCGAATGAGAAATATGCCCAAAAGAAATGATTTGAGAAAGAAAAATTGAAGGAAGGATCATGTTTTCAAAACCTTAGTTTCTAAAGTAAGTTGAGGAGGACCTTGATTTACCCACGGGTGGCTTTAAGTGCCATTGCCCAGTGGTCGTTGTGTTATATTGTATGATCATTCGTACTGCAGGGCGAAGTCTATTCGTCGTTATGTTATATTGTATGACTAATTCATACTGCAGGGCGAAGTCTATTCGCCGGGTACTGTATAACTCGTAGGATGAGGTATTCCGATGGGGGTGTGCACACTTAAAGTATAGTTACTCCAGAAGTCCGGGTAGGTGTCGTTTTAACGGACCTGGCTAGGCCAGCTAGGAATCATTTTAACGAACCTTACGTCCAGGGGATCAGTGTTAGACCGGGTAATGACCACTGACCCCGAGTTCGATGATCCAAGTGGTCAGAGAGGGAGTTATGAGAATACTCCAAAGGTCTCACGCTTGCTAATATGAAACTAAGGAGGTTTTAAAGATGAGAAAAGGGTTACTATGTGACGACCTTGAGAAAGAAATGATTTTGTCTTAAGAGACGTGTTTTAAAAACCTTTGTTGAATCTTGGGTGACCATGGATTCTCTTACTTAGCCGTCGTGCTAACTACACTTCAATGTGTTTTTCTTTTAACAGATGTTGTCTAGCGTAAGCTCTGAATAGGATGGAAGTTGAGGTTGAGGTCTACCCTAGAACAGACACCCTGGAAGAAATATTCCCATATGTATTAAGTTGGACGTTGATGTGGTTATTTGATGTTGTAAGTTTAGCCTTAGCGTTTGGGTATAGGAGAGATACCTAAGCGTGGCGGTAACACCCAGTTTTCTGCTGGTTAGATGCTTCCGCAATGTATTGTATTATTAGAGATTTTGTAATAAATCCTAGATGTGAAAATTGGGGTGTTACAAGGTTGGTTTGTTTTGATTTGATTATTTTATTGATAGACCCGTGCTCTTTTAATTCACTTAGTCCTCAAAGCAACATCGAGGACGATGTTTGGTTTAAAGTGTGGAAAGGACGCACTTTGTGCTTTAAATTGTTTGATTGCTTAATTGGTCTTGTAGTCATGATGAATGGGTGTGCTTGACTTTTGGAGAGTTAGTCATTGTTGATTTTATCTAGGAAGAGCTTTGATTAGATGTCAATTAATTTTTTTATTCTTGAAATATCCTTGGGAAGTTAACTTTTGTACCCATGAGAGTGCTTAGAACCAAGTAAGTTCATATTCTTGCATGCTTGCATCATTTTCACATCTTATTTTGTTAGGACCTTAGTCAAGGATCACTCGAAGTGGGAGTGTACACATCTTAATTTGAGAAGGATAATGTAAGCGAAACTTGGAATTGAACTAACCTTGGTAGGGAATAGGGCAAAAGGTGAGCCTATTAGTGAGCAATGATAGAAAAATCCCTTATCCCAAATATAAGGCAAGAGGGGTTGTTATAGTGAAGTAGAAAAGGCTAAAAGGTCACTCCTAAAGCTAAAAATCGAGGAAAGCCGTTTTGCTAGGATTTGGGCAACTATTGCACCGTCTTCGAACAAGCGTAGAGCTCTACATGAAGTCGGTTGTCCCAATGAAATGATCCTAGAAGATGAGAAAACAAGAGAGGAGGTGAGCTGCTTCGCTAGGGTTCAGGTACCTATTGCACCGACCTTCGAAAAAGCATGGAGATCCATGTGAAGTCGGGTGCCCGATGACGATACCCTAGGAAGTGAGAAGAAAGAGGGACCGCCCTCAGCCATTGACGGTGAGTGGTCCATGCCCATACCCTCATTTATTTTTATGCTTAAGGCTTTGGCATTTCGGTTGGAAGGGTTGATTAAGTTTTGTACATCGTTCCCACTAGTGGGATCGACTTGAAAGCCCTAGCTAAATAGGAGGTGAATCCAACTTTGGTTTGCATGCTTGAAAATGGTGTAAGAGGTGTGTCCCCAATGCTTAAATGTTTATCTTTAAAGGGCTTTTGCTTCCTGTGAATATTCCTTGAGTTGTATGACATCTAGTTAATGCCCTTTGTAGATAGCATGATGGATCTCCCCATCTCTGGTATCTTTTGCATTCATTTTTGATTGACTGAGTGTCCAATAGAGTGATCCTAGCTATCTTTGGTTATTATGTGCTTATGGTTTGAAATGATTTGCTTGAGGACAAGAAAAGTAAAGTATGGAAACTTTGATAAGCACCAAAGATAACTACATTAAGGATCTAAGTTGGGCTAATTTAGGATTGATTTTGCATCCTTTGTGAACTATTTAAGGCCTTTATGATCTCTAATGTGTAGTGCAAATGTATTCTTGTATGATTTTAGAGGGAGTGACACATAATTTTAGATTACTTTTTTCAGCACTAAAACATTGTAGAGAGAGGTGAGAGAAAAACCTAGAGATTAGAATTCATCATTGATTTCAAGTTGAGAAGAAAATTTACTTAGAAGTTTGCTTTTGGATTCTACAATTGATCTCAATTAGGTAATCTACAACTCTATCTTTGATTCTATTGCAATTTAGATTACTATTTCAATTCCTTGTATGATTTTAGATCTTGTGATTTCAATTGTTAGATATGAGTAGCTATATCTCAAATAAGGATTGAATTGTGCAAAATCATGATGCTAAGTGTAGATCTATAGTTCTTAATTGAGGAGATTGGATTGCTTTAGTTAGATTGATTATTCTTGTTCATGATTCTTGAATTGTTTGTATTCTATGAGTTTTTGGCCAATCTCTTGAATGTTCCAAGGCATTACCCTAGGCATGATAGTACTAGTGTTATTGTTAAGCTCCACTCAATCATGATTTTCTATGTAGATCTTGAATATGATTAGTAGGGAGGTGATGTAGGCAATGTGTTTGTGAAAATGCCTCTAGGCCTCTTGGTTGCTTAAAAGGTACTCAAATGCTAGAGAGCCTTAGTAGACCAAATGGGGAAAAGAACTAAGCTAATATTAGTAAAACCTTGTTGAATTAAATACTGACCTTTCATTCAAAGTTTCAGGCTAAAACCTTGCTGAATTAAATAGAAATCTGTTAGACAATTTCGCTGGTAGTACTGACTCAATTCTAGAACGCCGCAGGATATGATCTAGGGACCAAACTGTGAGCTTTGAAACATTCAAACTGAATTATGGACCAAACTAAGCTAAGGTAATATAAATAAAATATAATGACCTAAGGTTTGACAAATAATTTAGCCAACTAAAATACTAATGTGCATCATTTGTGCACTCACATATTATTATACTTACGTATAAAAATATAATTTCATAATATTAGTACAATTACCTACTAATCATTATAATAGTTAATGAATTAATTACACAAATATTGGTATAATTAACTAATATTTATTATATATGTCAATTAAGTTAATAATTAAACAGATATTAGTATATTTACAATTATACATGAGTCGTTGAATTTACTTTTATAATAATTATAATTAATTCATTCATTTATTGAGGAGAAGGAAAAAAAAAAAGTTAAAGGCGATATGGTGAAAATGAATATATTTAAAGGTATAAAAGTATAATTGCCTAATAATAATTGTCTAATACAGAGTAATTATTATGGTAATTAAGCTCAACATGTATCGTTGAATTTATTTTTATAATAATTACAATTAAATTATTTCTCCATTTTTCCATATTTATTTTACTAATAATATAATTAAATAAATCATATTACATATAATTTTTTTTCAAAATAATTACATATAAATGAGTCGTATATTATTCAATTAATTGAGTGATACTTTTACACTAATTTTAAAATCAAATAAATTTACACTTTCAAAATTAGAATTGTTTATAATTTCCATTTTTAATTTTATTATCTAAATATATAATAAATAATTTTTATTCGTGCCTCGCACGAGTAATTTACTAGTTAATATTAACGGCATGAGATGAAGCAAATTAAAAATTGACTACTGTATATAGCATGGGCGTAGTTTGGCTGTACCTCCACTCATGAATTGACGGACTAAAATAGTGTGCCCTCAACAAAAGGCTGACTTTGGAAGGGTCCATGAGGACCATCTCGCCATGTTCTCTAATTATTGTATGTACTGCATGCTTTTTAGAAAACACAAAACCCTCCCCTCCATTTTCTTCTCATCTCTCTCCTCTCTACTTATATCATTCATGTCCTTAATTTTTGCACGCTTTTTGACTTCAATCATTCTCAACAAATTAAATAAAATACTTCTGTAACAAAGAAGAAGAAATACATCCTTCCAACTTTAATTTTAAAGTGTGAGAGAAGTAATAATATGAATAGAAGAGAAAAAAAAAAAAAGGAAAGTATTTTTATCACCCAGTTATTTGTAATATAATATAAAAAATTTAATTTGCAAGACTATAATGATCTAGTTAATACTCAAAATTATCCATTGACAATGTCATAATTCACAAATTAGTCATAGACTATCAATGTTATCAAATTAAGTCTTCACCTATTCATTTTTTACTCAAAAGGTCATCAATTATTCTATTCTTACTCAAAAAGGTCTTTTACTATTCAATTCTTACTTAATAATGTGACTGGCTGATGACATTTTTTCTTAACAAGGCCCCCATCAATTTTTTTAATCCAAAACCTATATATACAAAGTAAAGGAGAGTATTCCTCAAGTGTAAAAGAAGGCTACCAAAAACCAACAAGTGTCTAAGTAGAGAAGGCAAAATGGGTACGAACTACTAGGCCTAATATACTCAAACCTAAGTGACATACAAAAAGTCAATTCTTAGCATGTTGCCAACATTGCAACTATAAGCTAGCCACAAATGCAACCATGCCTCCAACACTACCTACCAATTCAAGTAGCTAGCTTAGTCCCAAAAACTCCCCAAGTTTGTCAAAAATTCAGTAGTATAACGGTTGTTCTCGGGATAATTCAAAACTTCAGTAGCGACCCATCCAAACGGTAAACAACATGTAAGGCGACACACATGCCACATCAAAAAAAGGCAAACAAGCCTTAAAAACAAGTATATGTAAGAAGAGTGGCAAACAAACCCATATTTAAAAAAAAAAAAAAAAAAAAGAGGAAAAAATAAAGCTAGTGTCACACTGACCATAACTAGAAGTATAAAAGCCACATAATATAAAGGGTAATGGTCTTAATCATCAATCCCAACATGAGCTAGTGGCCAGCAATGCACCAGATAACCGTTTATGCAAATAGCCATCGCCACTTTAAACAAGTGGCTAGCGGTTGCTAGGATTATGGTCTTCATCAACAACCAGCACAACCAGACTAGGCTACTACAAACCACCAATAACTGCGGAATGGTCTGAACCACCAGCGCCGCATTGAGCAAGTAGTTGACAAGACACCAAATAATCGCTAGTGCAAGCGGGGTAGTTTTGACCATCATCACCACTTTGAGCAAGTGACCAAGGATATACCAAATATTCACAAGCACCAGTCGGGTAATCTGGATTACCTTTACCATTTGCGCAAGTGGCTAGCAATGGTTTAAATTATGGTCTTTACGACCACTAGCATAGGCGGACTAGGTTGCTGCAACCTACTAATAGCTGCACTGGGTTGCTACAAACTACCAAAGGGTAGTTTGGACTTTCATCACCCTTTTGTGCAAGGGGCCAGCAGTGTACCAAGAGAACTCAAACACACGCGGGGATGTATGCAAAGAAAGAAATTAGAAAATTCAGAACAAGTAACTAAGCATCAACATCACTAGACACGAAAAAACGAAAAAAGGCAGACCTTCTAACAAGACAAAAGAACAAACACGTGAAGGTAGGTTAAGCAAATTGCATAAATGAAACTCTCTGTCCCTTCTCGAAACCCATTCAACAAAGGTACATTTTGACTCATCCAAAATCTTATAACAAATATTCCCAACATAATATTTTTGTCTCGCTACGAAGAACCCAAATCCACTTTGTCTTGAGATAAGCCGGAAATAGACACACAAATATTTGTACCACAAAATAGCTATTTACAATGTCATTTTATGCTATTTTTCTAACAATATATATATATATATATATATATATATATATATATATATATATATATATATGGGCTCCAATGCAAAGTGTTACTCCTATGAAAAATATGGTAAAATCTTAATTAGTCTTAGATTAATCTTGATCAAATGGACAAAAAATGAGCGCGCTTTTTCTTTTAAATGTGAAGAAGGGGATTATTTTTGTCCTTTTCCTAATATGCATAACTCTGATCATTCAGGTGCATAACTTTGAGCCTTCAGGTACACAACTTTACACCTTTAATAGCATAAACTTTAAACTTTGTTGTGCATAACTTTGAGCCTTTAAGTGCACAACTTTAAAACTTACGATCCATAACTTTGCACCTTAAGGGTGTATAACTTTGCACCGTAATGTGCATTACTTTGAACATTCAAGTGCATAACCTTAAACCTTTTGAGGCATAACTTTAAAGTTTAGAGTACATAACTTTGCACAATAGGGTGGATAACTTTGCCCCTTAAGGTGCACATCTTTGAAACTTGAGGTGAATAATTTTGAAGCTAATATGCATGACTTCTCTGTGTATGGTGCATAACTGTACATGACTTAGAACCTTAGGGTGCATTTATAACTTTGCACCTAAATGCGCATAACTTTACACCTTTAGGTGCATAACTTTTCTTCGGTTGTAGTACATTCTCCTCGTACATTCCCTTCGGTTGTGTAACACCCCGTAATTTCGTTCAAGCCTTGAGACCGGTAATTATTTCTACCGGGTAATTTATTTGATTTAATTGGGCTTAATTCTTCCAATTGATATATATATATATATATATATATATATATATATATTTCCTATTCCGGAATTAATTATTTATTCTAAAAGCCCAATTCTTGATTTAATTCTTATAAGTGATTTCTTTGAATTGGATCCTTATATTTCTCGTAAGTAAGAATATTTTGTAATGGCCCAATCTATTAATTATTCTTGAAGGATTAATTCCCTACTAGCTAGTATTATAATAAGTAATGTGAGACCCATTATTGATAAGGGCACATTATTTAATCTCCTTACCTTAGTATGATACATACATGATAAATTTAATGATTTTCCTCCTAATATAAAAGTATTGTACTTTCAACCCTATCATTATTTTCTTTTCCTGCAAATGCATTTCCATCCTACTCCTTTCACCTCTAAAGAACCCTAAGCAAATCCTACACTTCATTCTTCAAGATCCATGACCAAGATTGCTCCTTTAGGATTTATAAGGCTTGGGTAAGTGTTTATCTTTAGGAATATGCCTTGCATCATCTTATTTTCATGATCTTTATATAAGTTCTTATGGTGTTCTTTTGGGGATCTTTTTGGGAAAAAGATGATGATCAAGATGGAGGTGGTGCTTTGTAAGGTGTTTTGAGGATTGTTCGGTTGAAGTGTGCTCCAAAAGGTAACCATCAAGTCTCACAAAACCTATTTTACACTCTTGATCTATGTGAATATGATTTGGTGTTGGAATCCTGAAATTTCTTGGATATTAGCCTTGTTGATGGTCTGTGAACCTTTATTTGTGGATTATTGGCCTTGTGTTCATGATCCTTTGTGTTTAAATGTTTATGAGTAATTCTTGTTATATTCCATGATTTATTGGCTTCTGAATCTGAGTATTATTCTGAGTATGATTTGTATTCTGGAATGAGTTAGGTGTATCTCTGGTTCGGGGCTGTAATCTGTGTTGGTTGCACTTGCGGTGCTCTTGGACGGTATAATGTGTCCCGTCCAGGTGTTCCGTGCGTGTCCGTGGGGAGTGGTTTGGCTGAGGGGTGAACTCTGTTGGGAGGTTCCGCTTGTTCATGCGGTACGGTGTGGCGAAATAGTGGGTTCCGCCGAGTGGTTCCATGAGAAGGGAGCGGGTGAGTGCGCCGTGTCCAGTGAGCCTTTTTGTGGTCTGTTAGCTTGGTTGTTTCCCTTTTTATTCTGGAATGTGTACTGAGCATTTTGTTGAGTATTCCACCTTGATCTTTGAGTATTTATTCATGAGTTTTGGACATTATCATGATCTCTTGAGTTAGTATCATTGGTTCATTCTTTGATTCCTATCCTGAGTATGCTCTGTGTTCGTTTTGTGAGATGAACACTGTTGGTGGGTGGTTTGTGTGGATAAATCTGAGTTGGTATGACGTTTTGAGGATTATATTCTATTTAGTTTGAGTTTTGGACAGCCTGTGCATCTAGGCTGTGTTTTTCCTTACCTAGATGTGGCATGATACCCCTTAAGTGATAAATCGCTTCCGCTATGTTGTGTTTGGTAGTTGAGATAGGCAGCTTTTATGTTCAAAGTTTAGCTATCTCGGCTTGTGAAAAGTTGGGTGTCACATTTAGTATTAGAGCCTGTGTTGAGGTCTAAGTAGAGATCCTAGGGTTTGAACTCTTGAGACTCTAGGACCTGGTCAGTAGAAATTAAGATGTTTGAGAATCCTAGGATGTGTGAATTCTAGATATCGCGGTGAGGACTCGCTTTACTTGCTTATATCTTGTTGTTGCTTGCTTTGTTTGTCTGTTGTTGTGAGCTTGTTCTCATTTCCTTTTTGCGCGCTTAGGAAGGCCGATCGCAGCTCTACCCATTTTCTCGTAGTTTCTTTCTCCTTCGTAGTAGTCATGGTGCCACCCCGTAGACGTGAGGATGTCCCTGACATTCCGTTCAGCGAGCAGTTGATGCAGAACCTTCAACAGCTGACACAGATCTCTCAGTTCCTCGGGAACGCAATGGTTCAGAACCAGGAGCGTGGGCAACCGAATCTAGTCCGGAGGGTGGCCGGGCAGCATCCACCTTTCTACGCTGGGCAGGAGGACCCTGTAGTGCTCGAGGAGTGGATCCATTCCTTCAGTAAGATTCTGGAGGTGGTAGAGTGCCCGGAAGGGCGGCGCGTCGAGATGGCCAGCTTCTATTGGTAGCTAGAAGCCGATCTCTGGTGGGTTCATGAGGGCCAGACGATCCGACAGGAGCCCGACTTCGGATGTGAGACATTCAAGGATAGGATGTGTGATGTTGTTGTTTAGCGTGAGTGATGTAGTGTGAAGGTGGTAAAATATCATGGAGATTGGTTCGAAACGTACGGTAGAGGTTTGATTTCCATTGAGTTCACTACTACAGAAATCACATACAACGTCGGCTATTTAACGTCGGCTAAGTACTTAGCCGACGTTATATTTGCTTTGAAACCTTTAACGTCGGTTATTATGAAACAACCGACGTTAAAAGTTCAAACTTAATGCTACAACGAGATACGACGACGGCTAATGACGTAGCCGACGTCGTATCACCGGCGACGGGGGGATACGACGACGGCTCCGGAATTAGCCGTCGTCGTATCTCCAATGGGAGCGCAATACGACCTCGGCAACATGGTAGCCGACGTCGTAGCGCAAATATCCACCGGCGACGGGGGGATACGACGACGGCTACGGCATTAGCCGTCGTCGTATCTCCAATCGGAGCACAATACGACGTCGGTAACTTGGTAGCCGACGTCATAGCGCAAATATCAACCGGCGACGGGGGGGAAACGACGACGGCTACGCATTAGCCGTCGTCGTATCTCCAATCGGAGGACCTTTAACGTCGGTTATGTAACATAACCGACGTTTTAGGGTTTAAAAATACAACCCTTCGGCCCAAATATTACGATGTCGCCCCAATCCCTAAATTAAACCAAAATTGCATTCTGATCTGCTCGCCCCCAAGCCTACCTAATAACCAAAACCGAAATCCCCCGTCGTCCCCGTCGCCGACCGCCATCGCCCACCTATCCCGCGCAAGTCGTCGGAGTCGAGAAGGTCGCCCGCCGAACCGCAGCCGCGAAGGACTCCCGGTGAACCGCAGCCGCGAAGGACTCCCGCCGAGCTCGAAGGCGCGCCGCCGCAGCCGAACCGCCGCACCGCTGGTCGCCGGAGCCTATCGT
>NXFB01000287.1:7098-22862 GCA_002525835.2 Ipomoea batatas | reverse complement strand
TCGACTATTTTTAATTAGCCGACGTTGTAGGGTATTTTAGTAGCTTCCAAATTACCTACAACGTCGGCTATTTGTAACTAGCCGACGTTGTAAGTGTACCTACAACGTCGGCTAACTCATAGCCGACGTTGTATGTGTACACTTACAACATCGGCTAACTTTTAGCCGACGTTGTATGTGCACACTTACAACGTCGGCCAGATCAACGTCGGCTTTTAGCCGACGTTAAAGGGTCTACTTAGCCGACGTTAAAAGCCGTTTGTGTAGTAGTGGTTATGTTTGAAGGAGCTTGGAACATTGTCCTGAGTGGCGTCACACTCAAGCTCCCAATCCTCAGTTGGTTGGGGAATTTTGTCAAACACTTTGTCTACAAGTTCCCTCTGGATCTCATCTTCTCAAATTGAGAGCGGGAGATGTGGGTAGTGGGCTACATCTCTTTGCGATATCTTGCCAAAGAGATTATCCTATACTATTGAAGAGATCGGGGCCCTCGATCTAACAAGATCATACAAAACATACACATAATTTCAACATTCCCCAAAGAAATCAAACTCATTCATCAATTTTAGATCATGAACACCAAATCTCCATCCTTCCTAGCCCCAATCCTAAGGATTAGCCCTTCATAGGCTTAAATAACAACAACTCATTCAAATAGAAAAGCATGTTTACAAGATCAAAGGAAAAGCAAATAACTTTAGGAAAACGGAAAAGCAAGAGAGTTCCAGAGAGAAAGTAAGTTTCAATGAAAGAGTTTACCCAAAAGGATCTCAAGGCTATGGAGATCCAAGTTCTCTTCTCCCAGGAGCTCTTCCTCCTCTCCCTAATCATATCTAACCCTAACATAATGTGTGAAGTGAAAAATTGACAAAAGACTCCCTCCTCCTAGCTGAAATGTCCCCTAAATACTAAAACATCGCGCAGGGTTCTGGTGCCCGTCCACGCCTGCTCACACGCGTGTGGACTGGCGTGGATGCGTACTGGAATAATTCCACGCCAGCTCACACTCGTGGTGGTGCTTGTGGGCGTGAATCTCTCTGTTTTCGTCTCTTTTGTTGTTTCCGGTTTGGTCTTTGTGTGCCCCCGTGTGGATTGGTTCTTCTCTTCATTACTTTATGCTTTCTTTGGTTGATTTCAGCCTCTAATCCTGTGGAAATCTTTCAAAACACACCACACAAAACTCTTTTGCAATTTGTTAGTAAAATAACATGAAAACACATGATTGCACTCTTCAGAACTTTGTTTTGGCAAGAAATCAACATGATTAGCTCTAGTTAATTAGGTACTTTTGGCGTCTATCAAAGTTTCCACACTTTAGATTGCTCGTCCACGAGCAAATTATTCACTCAAAGCCTTCTCATTTAGATGCCAAAAGTATCTAAGCTAAAGATATGCTCAATACAATGATTAGAATTCATTCAAAACACAATCTGCCAGGAGATGTGAAATCCTTCACAATATCTTCAAGGAATGATAAAAATGTGCCATACACTGCTATGAATATTCAAAAAAACCAAAACCCCTGTTGGTCGCAAATTGGACAGTTAAGTAGTTTTCACAATATCAAGCATGCAGTCCGAAATTTCATTCACCTCTTATTGTGCGAAGGCCTTAAGCTGATCCCCCTAGTGGGAACGATGTACAAAACCTAACCAATCGGCCTCCCTTATCGCCAAAGCCCCAACGTAAAAGTAAGTGAAAATAGATACAAGGGCCGCTCTCCGCTAGTGGCTTGGGCAGTAACTCATTCTTCTCACTTCCTAGGGTAACATCATCAAGCGACCCGACTTCACATGGAGCTCCATGCTTTTTCGAAGACAGTGTAATAGGTGCTTGAACCCTAGTGAAGCGGCTTACCTCATCTCAATTTTCTCATCTCCTAGGGCCATTTTATTGTGAGCAACCGACTCCAGATAGAGCATTTATGCATTTTGAAGACTATGGTTGCTCACCACCTAGCGAGATGGCTTTCCTCGTATCTTATCTCGGGGATTGGCCTTTTTGCCTTTTCTACTCTTTCTCCGAACAACCCCTCATGCCTTTTAATTTGGGAAAGGGGATATTTCACTCAATGCTCACTAGAAAGCTCTCCTTTTGCCCCATGTTCTATCTATGATTATTCAATTCCGGGCTTCGCTTAACTTATCTTTTTGAAATTAGGGGTTGCACACTCCCACTTCAAGAGATCCTTAACTAAGGTCTTTACAAAATAAGAGGTGAAAACCAAGCAAGCATGCATATTTTCAAATTTTAAAGGTCAACGTAGGGGTACTTTCAAGGTTATTCAAAGAGAAAACTTTTTGGCACAGATTTAGCATTCTCCAAAGATAGAATGAATAACCACACATGCTTGTGGCTTGATTATCTTTCAAACGAATGAAACAGATTCATTTTCACTTTTAAGCACATCGTGCTCTTTCCACACTTTAGACTAAACATCGTCCTCGATGTTGACTTAGAATAAAATGAAACAAGGACACAACAAAACATGCATGTTTCCACACTTTAAAATGCTAACATGAGGTTTACATAATAAATAGACGAGGGATAAGAGGTAAAGGACCTAGTAAGCATCCCACGTCATATTGCTCACAAATGCTTGAATAGATGATTCTCATGTTCTTGCAACGAGATCTGCATTGAAATATAGAACCTACGAAATAGGGAATCACAACTCGGAGGGTTATTTGACAAAATAAGGTAAAGATAATAATAAAGTAAGGTAAGTAATGGGTTGCCTCCCTATCAGCGCTTTTAACGTCTTTAGCCCGATGAGAATGATATGAGGATCTTGTTACTCAACATCCTAGGGTACTAGCCTGCAACACTAGACTATTCCCTGCGCATTCTCCATCCTATAGTATTTCTTGACTTGGTGGTCGTTTACTTTGAAAGTTCCTTTCTCGGGATGCATGATCTCTAAAGTTCCATAAGGAAAAACCTTTGTAACAATATATGGCCCCGTCCATCGCGATTTAAGTTTTCCAGCAAAGAGTCGCAATCTGGAATTGAATAACAACACCTTATCTCCTACAGTGAATTCTTTGTTCTTCTTGATGTGCATGCCATGGTAAAACTTTGATCGTTCCTTGTAAGATCTGGATGTCTCATAGGCAAGCAAATGTCATTCTTCCAATTCATTCCAGTTGAAACATCCTCTCCTGTCCAGCTATGGTTAGATCTTCATTCAGCTTTTTAATGGCCCAATATGCCTTATGTTCGATCTCTACTGGAAGGTGACATGATTTTCCATATACTAATCTGTATGGAGTAGTCCCTATTGGTGTCTTATATGCAGTCCGAAAAGCCCATAAAGCGTCGCTAAGCTTGTCAGCCCAATCCTTTCTATGCCGAGCCACTATCTTTTCCAATATAGTCTTGATATCTCTATTTGCATTCTCAACTTGCCCGGTAGTTTGAGGGTGATATGGAACTCCTCCCCGATGTTGTATGCCTTGCTTTTGAAGTAGTCTCCGCATGGGCACATTTCGGAAATGTGTTCCTCTATCGCTAATGACAATCCGTGGGACTCCAAACCTTGTGAATAATTTCTTTAGAAATCTTGTTACGCTCCTGGCATCATTGTTTCGAAGTGCTTCTGGTTCAACCCACTTTGATACGTAATCTACTGCTATAAGGATATATTTGAAACCTTTGAAATCCGGAAACGGTCCTGCAAAGTCTAGTCCCCATATATCAAAAATTTCGCATGCCAATATGTAATTTTGTGGCATCTCATCTCTCCCAGTGATGTTCCCAGTCCGTTGACATCTGTCTCAATTTCTTACGCAAATCTAAGCGTCCCGAAATATTGAGGGCCAATAGAATCCTGCTTCAAGTGCTCCTTGCAGTTCTGTTTGCCAAGTGATGGCCCATTCGGTGGCACTCTCCCAGAATTTCATGTCCTTCAGCCTTTGTTACACAGCGTCGAATTATTTGATCAGCGCACACTTTAAAGAGATATGGCTCGTCCCAAAAATAAAATCGAGATTCGGCTTGTAATTTCCTTTTGGCATGTGTATCCAGAAATTCTGGTAATTCTCCCCCTACAAGGTAGTTGGCTAGATCTGCATACCAAGGTGTGAGATAGAGACCCATCAATTTCTCTTCAAGAAAATATTCATTTACATCTCCAGTCGTATCTTGTCCCTTCTCATTTTCTAATCTCGACAAATGATCAGCTGCACTATTTTCAACTCCTTTTCGGTCCACAATAGTCACGTCAAATTCTTGCAACAACAAAATCCATCTAATCAGTCTTGGCTTTGCTTCAGGTTTAGACATAAGAAATTTGATAGCCGCATGATCAGTATGAATGATGACCTTTGACATCAAGAGATATGATCTGAATTTATCCAATGCAAACACTATTGCAAATAATTCTTTCTCGGTTGTGGTGTAGGCTTGTTGTGGCTTTGTCAACATTCGACTAGCATAGGCAATAGGCTGAAATTTCTTGTCATTTTTCTGCCCTAGCACAACTCCAACCGCAAAATTACTTGCATCGCACATTTGCTCGAAAGGTTGGTCCCATTTTGGTCCTACAAGCACATTAAGAATCGGAGTATGTATCATGGCATTCTTCAAATCTTGAAATGCTTTCATAGAGTCCTCATTTAGTTCAAATATAGCGTCCTTTTCCAACAATATAGTCAACGGTCTTGCAATTTTTGAGAAGTTTGTTTATAAATCTTCTGTAGAATCCCATATGTCCTAAGAAACTCCTCACGGATGCCACATTGTGCGGTGGTGGCAGGGTTTCAATAATTGCTGTTTTAGCTCTATCAACCTCAATTCCTTTTTTTTTGAAATTCTATGTCCAAGCACAATTCCTCCCGTGACCATGTAATAACATTTTTCCCATGATAATGCCAAATTCATCCGCTGACACCGTTCTAAAACCTTCTCTAGATTTCCAAGGTATTCTTCGAAAGTTTCTCCAAAAATTGTGAAATCATCCATAAATACTTCCATAAAATTACCAATGAAATCTTCAAAAATAGCCAACATGCAGCGCATGAAGGTAGCATGGGCTTTACAGGGGCTAAACGGCATTCTTCTGTAAGCAAACGTACCAAACAGACAAGTGAATGTCGTTTTCTCTTGATCCTCCAAGGCTACTGGAATTTGAAAGTATCCACTCATTCCGTCCAAGAAACAGTAGTAGCCGTATCCGCTTACTTTCTCAATCATTTGATCTACAAAGGGCAACGGGAAGTGGTCTTTACGAGTGGCTTCGTTGAGCTTCCTATAATCAATACAGACTCTCCATCCAGTTATCTTTCTCGTAGGAATCAATTCCTTGTTATCATTTTCAGTGACAGTGATTCCACCTTTCTTGAGCACCACATGAGTTGGGCTAACCCATGCGCTGTCCGAAATAGGGTAAATCATTCCGACGTCCATAAGTTTGATCACCTCATTTTTCACGACTTCGAATGTGTTCGGGTTAAGTCGACGCTGCGGTTGTGCTACAGGTTTGGACCATTCTTCCAATAGAATTTTATGTGTGCAAATGGCCGGATTAATCCCTTTCAAATCAGTCATCCTCCAACCGATTGCTTCTTTATTTTTCTTCAGCACTGCTATCAGTTGTTCTTTTTGTATAACCGAAAGATCTGTCGTGATGACAACTGGCAACTCCTTCCCCGATCCTAGGTAAGCATACTCAAGGTGTGTAGGCAAAGGTTTTAACTCTCCTTGTATTATTTCGTCCTCCTCCTTGCTTTTCTCATTTCCACCATCAAACTCCTCCCCAAATTCATCAAATTCATCCCCATCATCTCCAACTGTTTCCTCTGAAACTTCACCAACAGAATTTATATTTTCAACGAATTCAGAAGTATAATCATTATCAATCAAATTAAAACGATCAACCTCTCGGTGTAAAGCAATATGTAAAGTGTTAAGCTCATGCTCAAAAGTATTTTCATTACAATTCCTGGCCCCTATGGGACATTCCCAATTAAAATTATGCCTCTTGGTTTTGGGCACTTCGCATAAATAATCAATCTCATCATGCACGTAGTCGACAAAAAAGCATTCATCCCCATCTAGAGGATATTTCATAATTTTGGTTACGTCGAAGCTGGAGGACTCGTCTCCCACACGGATAACGAGTTTGCCTTCCCCCACGTCTATCAAAGCTCTAGCGGTCGCCAAAAAAGGTCTGCCCAAGATGAGAGGAATTTCCACATCCGGGTCCATATCTACGATTACAAAATCCACTGGAAAAATGAATTTATCGACTCGAACCAAAACATCTTCCACTATACCCTTGGGGTATTTGATGGATCGGTCAGCTAACTGAATGCGCATGCGTGTAGGCTTAAGAGTTCCTAAATTCAATTTTCGATATAATGCAAAAGGCATCAAATTAATACTAGCACCTAGATCTGCTAAAGCCCTATTAAAGGTTGTTCCTCCTATATTACAAGGTATAGTGAAACTTCCCGGATCTTTTAACTTCCGGGGCACATTCTTATGTAATATAGCAGAACACTCTTCTCCTAACACAACAGTAGCGGTTTTAGCCAATCTCTTTTTGTTAGACAAAAGATCTTTAAGGAATTTGGCATACCTCGGCATTTCTCCTAATGCGTCAATGAATGGCATGTCAATGTGTAGTTGGCGTAGCATTTGTAGGAACTTATCATACTTGGCGTTGTCGATGTTAGTGCGGAATCTTTGAGGAAATGGGAGTTTTGCTTTCAGCACGGGTGGTGGCTCTTGCATGATTTCTTTTCCTTTTCGAGAGGGTTGTGGTTGCATGTCTTCCCTTCTGATTTCTTCTTCGAATGCTTGTTCAACTTGCGTTGCGTTGGAAGTCTCATCAGCGTCCATCCTTGGTTCTTTTGCTGGGACAGATTGCGGCGGAGGTGGAACAACTTCTGGAAGTGCTCTCCCGCTTCTCAGTGTTACAGCGTTCACATCTGTTTCTCCCTGGACTTGGATCATTTCCATGAACTTTGCGAGTGTGCTCTCAACCGTTTGGAGCGGTGAGAGTGTTTCGTGGCGAAGCTCTTGAATTTCTCCCAGCATCTCTTTGGAGATAGTTTCTTTGAGTTTAGCATTCTCCTCCCTCGTCTCTCGTATAAAATCATTTAAGCGTTGTTCGAGGGTGGTTTGGGTGTTTTCGGGCGAAAGAGGCTGTTCTGGGGGAGTAGAAGAGTAGGCATAGATTTCGGCTCGGTCCACGTCGTCAACACGCGTGTGACCCGGCGTGGAATTGTTCTAGTGAGTTCCCACGCCTGTACACACGCGTGTTGCTCGCGTGGATGGGCCACTGCTCGCAAAATTTTCAGAATTTGGATGGTTTGGCTCGTCAAGGTGCGTTGGAGGGTAATATAGAGGCATCTCATGAGTAGGATATCTTTGAGGCTGATAATGCTGGGTTGCATAAGCTTGTTCATGATAATAAATTGGTGGCGGATGTATAGGATATGGAAAAGACGGTGGATAAGGAAAAGGGTAGTTGTGATAATATTGAGGTGGTGGATATGGTGATTGCGGTGGTGAAGGATAGTAAGGATTCCTTCCGTATGGCGTATAACTATGGTAAGTTCGATCGTCAGGTGGAGGTGGATCCATGATTGCGTCACAGAAGTCCTGCAATCAAATTTTCAGACAAGGAATCGGAGCACAAGAGGTAGCTCCTTTCACAGATTAGCGCAAGTGGTGTACAGTTGGGTGCGAAAGTGTAGATAGCAATAGAACAAAACAAAAGAAAATGAAATAAGCAAGTTATCCAAATGATTCAAGATAGTAAAACTTTATATTCACCGTTTGCCATCCCCGGCAACGGCGCCATTTTGATGTTGGTGTTTAGCGTGAGTGATGTAGTGTGAAGGTGGTAAAACGAAGAGTCATGAACTCCCCGAGTGTCGTGTCTCTCGCGGATGGCAAATTGGAGAATATACGGGTTTCCTATCTTGAGTTGTTTAGATAACACGAAGGTTGAACATATAGAGATTGGTGAGATGGAATAGTGAGGGTGCAAAGGTTAAGGAGATTTAAGAAAAGTAAATGTAAATAAAATCGGATGGGGGCTAGAATATCATGGAGATTGCGTCGAAACGTACGGTAGAGGTTTGATTTACATTGAGTTATGTTTGAAGGAGCTTGGAACATTGTCTTGAGTGGCATCACACTCAAGCTCCCAATCCTCAGTCGGTTGGGGAATTTTGTCAAACACTTTGTCTACAAGTTCCCTTCGGATCTCATCTTCTCAGATTGAGAGCGGGAGATGTGGGTAGTGGACTACATCTCTTTGCGATATCTCGCCAAAGAGATGATCCTATACTCTTGAAGAGATCGGGACCCTCGATCTAACAAGATCATACAAAACATACACACAATTTCAACATTCCCCAAAGAAATCAAACTCATTCATCAATTTTAGATCATGAACACCAAATCTCCATCCTTCCTAGCCCCAATCCTAGGGATTAGCCCTTCATAGGCTTAAATAACAACATCTCATTCAAATAGAAAAGCATGTTTACAAGATCAAAGGAAAAGCAAATAACTTTAGGAAAAAGGAAAAGTAAGAGAGTTCCAAAGAGAAAGTAAGTTTCAATGAAAGAGTTTACCCAAAAGGATCTCAAGGCTATGGAGATCCAAGTTCTCTTCTTCCAGGAGCTCTTCCTCCTCTCCCTAATCCTATCTAACCCTAACCTAATGTGTGAAGTGAAAAATTGACAAAAGACTCCCTCCTCCTAGCTGAAATGTCCCTTAAATACTAAAACATCGCGCAGGGTTCTGGTGCCCGTGCACGCCTGCTCACATGCGTGTGGATTGGCGTGGATGCGTACTGGAATAATTCCACGCCAGCTCCCACGCGTGGTGGTGCTTGTGGGCGTGAATCTCTCCGTTTTCGTCTCTTTTGTTGTTTCCGGTTTGGTCTTTGTGTGTCCCCGTGTGGATTAGTTCTTCTCTTCATTGCTTTATGCTTTCTTTGGTTGATTTCAGCCTCTAATCCTGTGGAAATCTTTCAAAACACACCACACAAAACTCTTTTGCAATTTGTTAGTAAAATAACATGAAAACACATGATTGCACTCTTCAGAACTTTGTTTTGGCAAGAAATCAACTTAATTAGCTCTAGATAATTAGGTACTTTTGGCGTCTATCAATGCGCACACGTTACTATCCCGCACATGTGAAGGCGGCAATGCAGGAGGAGTTTTTGCACCTCACGCAGGGTCCTCCGTCTGTACAGGAGTACCATAAGCGCTTTCTGGAGCTAGCTCGCTTCGCCCCAGCGTTGGACCCTAAGGAAGAAAGTAAGATCGAGAGATTTGTAGCTGGGCTGAATCTGGACACTCGTATGGCATTGGTCGTGTTCAAATTTCAGACGTTGAGCGAGGCCTATAGTAGTGTAGCCGACCACTACCGTGTGCTGACCATCTGGCGAGGAGCGCAGAACCGTTCTAAGAGGCCTGGGGAGGGTAGTGCGTCCGACTCCAAGAGACATAGGCCTGGAGGTTCCGGCTCGGAAGGGAGCTTTCAGAGGAGTGGTGCTAACAGTGGAGGCACATCCCGCCCTGGCTTGGGGCAAGGGCCTAGGAGTGACGGGGCTCTAGAGCGACACTTTTATTGCAAGAGGTGTGGGAAGGACCATCCAAGGAAGAATTGTGAAGAGTACTTGGTTGACTGTTTTAGTTGTGGTCAGCGAGGTCACAGGGCTTTTGAGTGTGTGTCCGGGAAAGGAGGATCGTCCCACTCCGGACCAGGAGCGACCCCAGGGGTACAGACTTCGACCAAACCCACGAAGGAGGCCGAGGGCAAGAATGGGAGCAAGCTGGGAGGTGGTCGTGGACCATAGTCGGGACCGCAACAAAGGAAGATCTTCGTGATGGGCCAATCACAGGCTGAAGCTAGTGGGCTGAATGAAGGCAACACTCGAGCTTAATCTCTAGTTGCATTACATATAGGCATGTTATATGGGAAGGGTAGTTTGACCTTTTAGTTGTTAACCCTTTAAGTAGACTATGTGGGTAGTGAGCTTTGTGAGTTGCGTAGGAGCTTTCCTTAGTTTAAGTGGTAAAATCCCAGAATTCGTTAAACCAAGATCAGTAAAAAGGGGAGAGGCTCGAACTCACGACAGAGTGAGGTCTGTAAGAGACCAGACCATCCAACCATGCGGACTTATCAATTCTAGGTTGCAAGACTCGATTTTTACCCTAAGATCATGGCCAGCTTGGAGGTGCGGAAGAATAGCGCGGAACAGGTCGAACCGTGGAGTGGTTCCGCATGACCTTGCGGAAGACCGTAGCGGTCCAGGTTGCACCATGAATGGGTTTCGCACAAGCACGAGGAGTAGAGTGGCGGTCCAGGTTGACCCGCGAGAGTGTTCCGTTAGTAGTAAGGGCACATGCGTATTTTCCCCTTTTCACCCGATTAAAACCCTAACCTTTCCTTTTGATCTCACGGACCCTCTTCTTCTCCGCCTACTTCCTCCTTTCTTTCTTCCCATAGCAGCACCGCAACCTCCATCTCCGTGAAGCAGTTCCGCAGGAGTAGTAGACAGAGCACGTCGACGGCAGTGAGGCTACCGTGCGCGTCCCCTCTTTTCTCCGTGCATTATACGTGAATAGCCAGCAACATTGAGGCAAATCCAAACAACATGGGAGAAGGCCAAGGAAACATTCGGTACTCCGTTCTCGATGGTAAAGATTTCGACCCTTTACATTTCTCACCCGAGCTTGTGAACATGTTGAATTTTCAAGGCTTGTTGGAACAATTCTTGCTCATTGAGAATGTAGTCTACCCCAACCTGGTTAATGAGTTTTATCATAACATCCAGGTTAAAAAGGTTAATCAGGTACCCGTGCTCACAACAATAGTGAAGGGTGTGAAGATTTCTTTTGACCCTCTTAAACTTGCTAAATTGCTCAAGTTGCCGTTGGGGGGTGTATGTCAGTATGATAGGCACTATTGGATTGAGACCCTGGAGGTAGGATTCCGTGACTACCTGCAGTATATGATGGGGCGTGAGGAGGGCATCACTTTGGATGCCAAGCCCATTAAGTACGATCTGACGGGGGAGCAAAGGATTTTGACTATGCTTGTAGGAGAGAGTTTGCTACCTAACAAGAACAACAGCAAGGAGGTAGCGGGTTTAGAGTGCACTTTTGCTTATTTCCTAAAGGATAGGGTGAAATTTAATCTGCCTAGTTTAATGATTTCACATATGGAGTTCTGCAAGACGGCTAAGCGTCGCTACCGGCCGTATGGGATGATTTTGAGTTAGATTTTCTAGAAAAAGGGAGTGAATGTGACTGGGGAGTTAGCTAAGCAGCCAGTCCTGTGACACCCCAAAATTTATTCACCATTTCTATTAAAAAATGACTTTTAGCCAAAAATGTTTCTAACTATTCATTTTCCAGAAAATTTCAGCTCGGCGCAGTCCGAAAGATTTATTCGGTAAACATACTTCCCGAACTCCGTTTTACTTGAAATTTTTATTTTAGAACCCCAACCTATAGTACTTGATATCCTTAAAAATTTTTGGTCATTTGGATATTTGAGTAAACACAGAAAATTACGTTTTTGCCCTTGGCAGTGTGCTGTCCAGAATTTTTCTCTATGGACTAGTTTTAGAACTCTGGACTAGTTTTGGAAAAAAAATTCGAAAACCATACTTATACTACTCCGATCATTATGAAATTTTATATGTAGGTTCTAGACTTGCTTAACTACATATTTGAAGAAAATGGTATCAAAATACCTTACCAAATACTCCCAATAATATTTTTAATCCGGATCCAGTGTTCTGCCAATTTCTTTCTGCCAGCACAGGTATTCTTCAATTTGATACCAATTATTTGACTGATGTCATCTATGTTTTAATTTTATTTTGTCTTTTCTAGAACCTAGGCAGCCACCCTATTGTCCCTAAATTATTTTCTACCGTAAATTTATCTGATTTAATCCCAAACTGGTAAGGAAGTCTTACTCTACAAGACACACCATGGCATTGTGACAAGTGTCATTCCTTCTAGCCACATGCTAATATTAAAATAATTTTTGGAGATGATCTAAATAGAAACTTGATCTCCAAGTTTTTTCTTTCTTCCCTTATAAGAAACAATGTGGCTTACTCTCCAAGCTCCAAATTGAGACTTGATCTCCAAGCATCCTCTTCCTTATCTTACAAGATATAACATATAAACTTACTCTCCAAGTTTCTTCATTCTTATCCCATATGTCTTTCTCTTCAAGATTTGTCTTCCTTTCCCTTTTGCCTATAAATAGAGGGGTTGTGTGGTGAGGAAAAATCAGGAGAAGTGAGGAGAGAAATCATATATGTGTGGGAGAAGAATTGGGCAAGTGAATTAGAATAGTTGGTTATAGGTAAGATTTATGTCTATCCAAAATTTATTTTACCCCAAATCAAAATATTTAATATGTGCTTATGTGATATTATGTTTAAATGATTTTGTGAAAATGTGAGTACATGTCTTATGAAATTATTTGATGTGAATACATATTTTTTGTTCTTGTGATTATTAGTGATATTATTAACTTTATAGAGATTATGATAAGTAATGAAATTATGATGTTGAAGAGATTTGGTGTTGAAAAGTACTGCGGGTACTGAAAGTATTTTGAAAATCCTTCAGGAGCTAATGAGGTAGCCAATTTCAAGTATTGGACTCAATTGTGAAATATGTCCGAAAGAAATGATTTAAGAAAGAAAAACTGAAGGAAGAATCATGTTTTCAAACCCTTAGTTTCTAAAGTGAGTTGAGGAGGACCTTGATTGACCCACGGGTGGCTTTAAGTGCCCTTGCCCAGTGGTCGTTATGTTATTGTATGATTATTCATACTGTAGGGCGAAGTCTATTCGTCGTTATTGTTGAGATGCAACGCCGTGACCATCTGCCCAAGCCTCCTCCACTACCCCACGGCACCCCGAATCGTGAAGCCATGCCATCTCAAAACGAAATGACCGCCCTCCATTCCTTCGATGACAAACTTGCTCCTTTACATCAAGAAACAATGCCGTATGATCTGAACACCTTGTTAATAAATTATGAACTTTAGCATCCACAACCGCACGACACCAATCGTCATTTGCAACAACCCTATAAAGTATCTCTTCGACCCACCCTTCCGTACCTCTCCCTCTATCCCAAGTGTAGTGATAACACACAGTAGGCAACGAGACAAGTCCACAATCATCCAGCGCCTCCCCAAAACCGCGAAGGAGATTATCCGGATGTGGGGTTCCGCCCCTCTTCTCATGATGGAATAACAGATCATTGAAGTCGCCAATTATCGCCCAAGGTAACGTGGACATATTTCTCAAAGACCGAATTAAATCCCATGAATTACTCCACCTACTACGCTCTGGGAAGCCATAAAAGCAAGTTAACCGCCATTTCGCAAACCCCGTCATATCAACAGCAATATCCACATGGTTACGCGAATAACTAATAAGATTTGCGGTGTTATTTTTCCTCCAAAGCAAAGCAAGTCCTCCACTTAGGCCTACACTATCAATACAAAAAACACCCTCAAAACCAAGCTTAATACGTAGTCTTTCTGCATGAACCCTACTAACTTTCGTTTCCATGAGAAAGACAAAGTCGGGCTTCTTATAGGACACCATGTCCACCACCTCACGAACTGTCCGTGGATTGCCCAAGCCACGACAGTTCCAACTAAGTGTACTCATTGGGTTGGGCGGGCCCGTGTACGCTCTAATTGTACTCATGAGAATGTTATATTGGATTGAAATGGAATGAAATTTTCTTCTTTTTATTTTATTTTATTGTGATGTTAATGTGTTTTTACAGGTTTTTTAGCGATTCAAAATTAATTTATTATATTTTATAATAAGGTAAAATAATGCATACAAAAAATTTGAGTTATAAAAAATATTAGAATAACAAAAAAAAATTAATTTTATCATTAAAATTTATCAAACGTTAGATACTACAGAAAATAAAAAAAAATATTATAGACAAAGTTATTATAGTATCACAATTTGAAATAAAAATAAATACGGAGTAATAAATAATAAATATTTTAAATAATTAATTAAAAAATACTATAGACAAAATTATTATACTATCACAATTTGAAATAAAAATACATAATAAATAATATATTTTTTAAATAAAAACATAATGTTTGACTAACTTTAATGAAGGTGATGCAAATAGCAAATTGTTCTATTTACACCACCTACAAAGCTAACAAACCTATTAAAGGGTGGTGTAAATAAAATTTAGGGTGGTACAAATAGAATTCCCATTTAAAATTCAATAAATCTCATTTATAAATGTTTTCACATTATTTCTTAATAAAAATTTTAGAAAAATACTGGATCATTTCTTAATTAATTAAAAAAAATAAGATTTTCTAAGTTTATGCCAAATATGCTAGCTTTAACAAAATTTTAAAAGAAAATTTTACTTTTAATCCTACAATTATTGTGATATTATCATGTTTAGTTTATAATTTTTAATTTTATCATATTTAGCCTCAAAAAATTATTAGCAGTGTCACATTTAATGATCTTTTACAATTTTCATTAAAAAATGTTAATGTTTATGATAGTTTTGTCATTTTACAATTTTAGTCTCCTATTCTTATTGAAAAAATTTCATTAAAGATATAATAAACGATAATCTGATAGGTATTTTTAAATAAATAAAAAAAAATTGACCAGCTTATTTTTTTATATTATGTTGTCTATGAACGTATTTTAAAGAAGGAATAAGAGATTGAAATTGTGAACCAAGTAATCCTAGAAATTAAAGTTAATTGGATGAAAATTGTAATAGATGTTAATAAAGTTGTACCACTAAACATGATTAAATTAAAAGTTAAAAACGAAATACAACAATAACACAATAGCTGTGAGACTAATAATGATTTTTTTTTTTAATTTTAATGTCCAATTAAATTAATGAGTAAGAATGTTTCAGTCTTGATTAATGGCTTCTTTAGATCCAAAAAGCGCATATATATGATAGGGGTGGAAGCCTCCATCTTCTTCCCACTTTTTTCTTGCTTCTAAATTGCTAATTTAGGTGGTTTAATTCATCACTTTATGATATGATGACGATCTTTCATATAGGAGTTTCAAATCAGCACTAACATTATACTAACTTTTACTATGTAAGTTGTAATATTTTAATGAAAAATATAATATTTTCATATCTTGATGTAAAAGTATTACATTTTTTTTAATGAAAAGTATTACATTTTTTTACTTTCAAAAAAAAAGTATTACATTTTTCCTTATAAGTAACAAACATTTTATTAATGATTAGTATTACATTTTACAGAATAGATATTATATGTATCATATTGACTTAACCCGACATGACCCGTCTTACAGATTAGAATCCGTAAGACAGTTTTACACATATATGATCCATAAACAAAAGGAAAAGGGAAAGATAAAGAAAAAATAATAAATAAAGATGACATAAAATAATCAATGAAAAAAAGAAAATGTGCAACGACACCGTTCAATTAAGAATCTAATTAAGTGGAACAACTTTCCTTATCAGCCTCCATATAGCAAAAATAAATTTTAGCTTGAATAGGACTCCCATTTAGAAGGGAGTGGGTTCGAGCCTCAGTGGAGGCATCTATTGACTCTTTGTGCTTCAGTAGGTTGAGAAAGTAGCTATGAACAGATACTACACTGTAACCGAGTCAGTAGAACTCAAAAAATAAATAAATAAATAAATGATAATAATAATAATACTACTGATTCTGTTACAATGTAGTATCTGTTC
>NXFB01000286.1:0-17923 GCA_002525835.2 Ipomoea batatas | reverse complement strand
TGAATTGAGAACGCGTTGCAGCGCGCCACATGTCCAGATGTAGTTGCACATAACACTATAACTAGGTACACTTAGGTGCATGAATGTTAACAAGGTAAATTACTTGCACTTGTAAGTGAAAATAGGTGCACAAGTGTAAGTAAAATGTGTTACATGTGCAAGTAAATTGTACACTGAGCATCAATACTAAGTGCACCTAATGTTATAACTAGGTGCACCTAATGTTATAATTAGGTGCACCAAGGTGGTGCACCTAATGTTATAATTAGGTGATAATTAGGTGCACCACCTAGGTGCATGAATATTAACAAGGTTAAATTACTTGCACTTGTAAGTGAAAATATGTACACAAGTGCAAGTAAAATGTATTACATGTGCAAGTAAAATGTATGTTGAGATAAATACTAAGTGCACCTAATGTCATAACTAGTTGCACATAACGTTATAAGTGGGTGCACCTAGGTGCATGAATGTTAACAAGGTAAATTACTTGCACTTGTAAGTGAAAATTTGTACGAAAATAGGTGCACTTGTAAGTGAAACTATGTGTACTTGTAAATGAAACTAGGTGCACTTATAACACAATTGCACCAAAGTTCGAGTTATTTACGAAAATTCCACCGCGTCATTTTTTAAACATCACATCTGATTCGTTGATCTAGACATGTGGAGGGCTGCAAAGCGTTCTCAGTTCTCTCTTGGGTGATGGTTCGCACTTAAGCGTGCCCCTATATATATATGACTCACTATTTACATTTTTTTTGTGATCTTGAACGATTCACTAATTACAAATTTTTTTGTGATCTTTTATTAATTGTGTTGAAGATCATATATTAAATTTAGTCTTTTCAATAATTTTTACATATTTTTGTAGCTTAAAGTGCACATTTTTACCTTCCAGTGCAAATTTTTATACCTTCTAGAGCACATTATTGTGCCTTTCAGTGCACATTATTATAGATCGTATGTGACGAATTTATTTTAAATAAGTAGTTAATGGCTGAGATTTCACCACACATTTCACCTACCGCCTTTACCGCACCAGAACCTAAGCCTACACACATACACACTCACACACAAACAATTGAATGAGATATGACAACACATATATTGTGTGCGTGGGTGTATAATCATTTCTAGTGCCATAAGTTATAATAATATTATTATGATGTTGTATCCCACAAAATTCGTAAAGCCATATTCTAGTTCTAGTGTGTAATAATAATACATATGGATTATTAAGGAGTTAATTAATTGTAACTTTGATATCTTTATCATTCTAATTTTTAGCACATCTAAAAATAGTTAAAAAGTAAATTTGTGATGTTCTATATATCTAAAGTCATAAATTTGTGTAGTATCTCATTATCTAAGAATGTTGAGTGTTAATTAATTCGAAATTGAACCATTAGCGAAATTATTTTTGAGTAATAAGCTCTCCCGTATACATTTGTTGCTATATTCATTGAAGTCAGACTTAAAATTTTATTTAAAAAGAAATGAAACTCAATCCATTACAATTGAATGAATTAATTAATAGTTGATGACCAAATTGAGAATTATGGTATAGTTGATGGATCATTTTAAGTATTATCTATATCTTTTACATGCACAAGAAATTAAAAACGATAAGTATTATATAATGAGACTAAGATTTTGAAATAATAATTTAATTAAGAAAAAAAATATTACTTTCCATTATTCAATATATTATAATAACTTTCTAGTTGTTATCATTAATTCAATCACTTAAAAAAAAATTATATTTTTAAAAATTCAATCTATAATGTTTGAAACATCTCACTTTCATTTGTGAGCGTGGGTGTATAATCATTTCTGGTGCCATCAGTTATAATAATAATATTATGATGTTGTATCCCACAAAATTTGTAGTCATGCATATTCTAGTGTATAATAATATATGTATGGATTAGTAAGGTGCTAGTTGTAGATTAGATACACTATTTATCATTTTATAATCTTTAATAAATCTTAGAAGATTAATTTTTTTGGGTTACGAGCTGAGGAAAGTCTATAATCACTATAAGAGAATTTGTACGGTGTAAACTCCACTCATTTATAATAGTTTTGTAAATCATACATGAGAAATAAATTACATTAGGAAGACATTGTGCGACGAGCTGAGCTTGACCGAGATTAAATTTTTACATTTAAAAAAAATCTAGTCATAAACCTATATTATATTCAAAGGCTTTTGGCTAGCTAAATACTATACATTTATCATAATTTGAAATCGAGTCATTAACTCATTATTGAACATAGTAACAACATTGAGTTTTAACAAATTCAAAATTGAATCATTATTAGACTTATTTTTGAGTAAGCTCTCTCACAAGTCACATCTATTGCTCTATTTATTAGAGTCATACTTAACATTTTATTTATAAAGAAATTGAATTCCATCAACTAAAATCACATACCGCTAGAGAGTTGTGAATAAAATAAAATATCTTACATGCATGCGCAAGAAATTAAAAACGGCCATTCAACTCAAATATTTTGAAACAGTTATTTAATTAAAAAATAAATAAGAGTTAATACCATCTAGGGTCTTCCGAGTATAATGATTTTTTCACGTTTAGTTTAAACTTTTAAATTGATCACTCGTGCGTGGTCCTTCAATTTTAAAATTGTTAATTACCATCTGTGGTTAAAATTAACCACCAATGATCCTTCCAAGAGGACCACGACTAGTAAATTTTGAAAGTTGAAAGACCATGGATGGTTAACTTGGACCACTAATGTTAACAATTTGAAAATCGAAAGATCACAAGTTGTCAATTAAAAAGTTTAAGATTAAACGTGGCAAAATTATTATACTCAGAAGACTCATATGGCATTAACTCAGATAAATAATATCACTTTAAGTTATTAACTACTACCCATTTGATCACTTGTAATTTCTTTAACTTCTTCCCATAATTAATCAAATTCGATCTACAATGTTTGAAATATCTCCACTTTAACCAAACTTCACTTTCATCATAAAGGCCATGTTTGGTAAATAATCAGTCTATCAGTCAATTTTGGCTTATTTGATCACTATTAGTTGGTAAATAATAAGCTTTTTGTAACTCCAAAATGCTAAAATTCAAAAGGCTACTCAAGACTTTGCAATTAGCATTTTGAGAAAAGAAATTATACCAAACAGCTATCAGCTATCAGCTAATTTATCAAACAACTTTCTACAATCAGCCAATGTTATCAACAAATCATACCTTCTAACCCAATCAACTAACAGCCATTTACCAAACAGGGCCAAAATGATATCTCATAAAATTTAGTTAATGACATAAAGTGATCAAATTTAATAATCCATTAAGAAATAAAATTAGAAATAGAAATATAAGTTTGAATTCCAAATTTAAGAGTTAGATCACTGCTCTGCCTCGGAAACTAACTGTGGATGAGGTAAACCTATATTAGATTCAAAGGCTTTTGGCTAGCTCAATACTATCCATTTATCATAATTTGAAATCGAGTCATTATTGAACATAGTAACAACATTGAGTTTTAACTAATTCAAAATGAATAATTATTAAACTTATTTTTGTGTAAGCGCTCTCACAAGTCACATCTATTGCTCTATTTATTAGAGTCATACTTAACATTCTATTTATAAAGAAAAATTGAATTCCATCAACTAAAATCACATACCGCTAGAGAGTTGTGAATAAAATAAAATATCTTACATGCACAAGAAATTAAAAACGGCCAATCTTATATAATGAGACTCAAATATTTTGAAGCAGTTATTTAATTAAGAAATTAATAAGAGTTAATATCATCTAGGCCCTCTAAGTATAATGGTTTTTCACATTTAGTCTTAAACTTTCAATTTGACCACCTGCGTGGTCTTTCGAAATTCAAATTGTTACCTTCCGTAGTCCAAGTTAACTACCCATGATCCTTCTAAGAGGACTACGACAAGTTAAATTTTGAAAGTTGAAGGACCATGGATATTTTAATAATCCATTAAAAAATAAAAGTAGAAATATAAATATAAGGTTGAATTCCAAATTTAAGGGTTCCTCATGTGAAGGTTTGAATCAGAATTCTAGGGGAAGTTACAACAGACTACATGCTCATCAGTCTAAGACTAACAAATAAAGAAAGAGTAGGACAACAATAGATAGATAATATAATTATAATTAGTCCTTGATACCTCACTGCTCTTGCTTTGGAAACTATGGATAAGGTAAATCGCGAAATATGCCTCAATTGGCCTACATTACCTCTGAATGTGGCCAAATCAATACCTAATGTGTTCCTCATATGTGCCAGGATTCAAACCCTGCACTTTTCGGTAGATAGACAAAATTTATAAACTTATTTTGGGTTGATTGACCATTTGATCTGTGAATTGGATGCATGCAATAAAAGTAGAAATATGATTTTAGGATATAATGATGAGAAATGGCATTAACTGTTAAGAAAATGGCCAAGTGAGAAATTAGTTAAAGTAAAATTGTGCGTACACACACGAATGGGAATGCAGATTAGCACAAAATGCCGAAAATCAGATCATTAGATGGGAAGGTGATGTGAAGTGTAAGGCCCCAATAACATGCTGGGATTAGTGATGTCTGTGATCGAACATCATATATACTCATACATAAGCAATCAATTAATACAAAACACATGATGTCATCATCATATGTATCCTTTCAATGTACTAATGTAATCAAATTATCAAACACAGGTGGGCTGCTTTGATTGAGTTAAGAAAGGAATCATTTGGCTTAGGCATGAGTAGTGCTCATTGTATAGTCTTTTGTTTATAGAAAATTGTAAATGTGTTCCCAACAAACAAAATTATCCTCATATAAATTGTATTCCAAAATGAAACAAGAATTATTATTTTTTTTTTTTGAAACAACTGACCCTATTACATTGTAGTATCTGTTCATACATACTTTTCTCAACCTATTGAAGCACAAAGAGTCAATAACCTATTGAAGCACAAAGAGTCAATTTCGAGATCTCCTCCACTAAGACTCGAACTCATGACCTCCCATCTAAGGGTGGCCACTACATGCCAATTGAGCATAAGGTGCTTGGCACAAGAATTATTAAAAACTACGGTAAAAAATTCAAGAGTCACTATTGGTAAATACCACTTCTGTACAATAAATAGAGGTGTTAAAGTGGATTGAAGCCTGCGGATTGGCCCGTACCCGTCCCGCAATAGGTTGTTATGTCGTGGACCCAAGTCCACCTGAATCTACATTCACATACACTATACTCTACATTCACAATTTGTAAACTCTACATTCACACATTACATGATTATATGTTTAGTAACTATATTACCACTGTTATGCATTCACACATTCAAAACTCTATATACACAGGTCCTATACTCCACATTCACACATTACAGGGCTACAAGTTGCTAGAACTTTTTAACTCTATTACAGATTCACACATGCATAACTCTACATTCACGATTTCTATACTCCATATTCACAATTTGAAACCTCCACATTCACACATTTCTGGGCAACTCTACATTCACACAATCATAAGTCTACATTCACGATTTCTATACTCTACATTCACACTTTGAAACCTCTACATTCACACATTTTTGGACAACTCTATATTCAGCAATATGTTTACTAAAAAAAAAAAAAAGACAAAAACAACGTATGTAGTTTTGGACCCAAGTCCATGTTTGTACTGAAGATACATTATTTTTGTATTGTAGGTACATTATTTAATAGTATATATCAAATAATGTACCTTCGATACAAAAATAATGTACCTACAGTACAAAAATAATGTACCTTCAATACAAAAATAATGTACTTTTTATTTTTGGTCTACACAACTGTGTGGACCATGGTCCATGCAATAATGATTGTGTCTGGCAAATTATTGCATGGACCAGTTCGAGCCTGAATATCCCTAAGTCCAATGTGAGTTTTTCTAGTTGGATTTGCCCCCCGCTGTGATTCAATGAGAATGGATAAGAGGCGTCCACAGCATAATTTGCCTCCCGCAATGGGGCGGGTTAGGGCCGTACAAAAAATTGCCAACGAAAATGCGATCCTAAGCTAATGGGCCTGGCCCGTTGAGGGGCGTAGTCTGCGCGGGCAAACCCGCACGAGTTGTAAGCCAGGCCTATATATATATATATATATATAGAAGGGCGTTCATGTGAGAACCAACTATCCATGAGACAATTGAGAACCAATTGCAGCCATCTACGTGTCCAAATCGAACGGTCAGAAACACTGTTTTTAAAAAAGACGATGTGACATTTTCATAAATAATTAAACTACGAAGTGCATGTAAATTGTGTAGTACAAATAACAATTTCTTATAGTGCGCCTAAGTCCGAGTAAAATGTATTAAAAGTGCAACAAATAATGTAAACTGAGCATCAATATTAAGTGCACCCAACGTTATCATTAGTGCATCAAACGTTATCATTAAGTGCACTAATGTGAAAGACGTTATCATTAGGTGCACTAATGTTAAAAAGGTAAATTACTTGCACTATTAAATAAAAATGGTTGCACTTTTAACTTGCATACTTGCACCAGTTACTTGCACTTTTAACACATGTTACTTACATCAAAGTTCTAGTTATTTGCGAAAATTTTACAAAAATTTTACTGCGTCTTTTTGTTTTTGTTTTGTTTTTTTTTTTAAAATTACATATGATCTATTATATCTAGACATGTGGATGGTTATGATTGATTCTCAGTTCTTTCTTGGGCATTGGTTCTCACCTGAGCACACTCATATATGCCGCCATCCCACGCTCTAGCCTCCAGGTTTCATACATTCATTTATAAATATTTCAAAGATAAATTCTAGCGATCGAAGTTCATGTTTTTACTTTTGATTTGAAATTTGATATCTAGACTAGATTATGTCTTTAAAGTTTTAACTGACACAATTTAAAGAACAATGGACTATAAACTTGATATAAGTATAAATCTTGTAGTTTTTTCGTTAAAGAATAATTAACAATTTAAAGAATAGTGAACAGTGAACAATGGACTTCTCTATGCATAGTAAACAGTGAACATGGTTTGAGATGTATTATGTATATGTATACTTTGTTGTAGTTTAAACTTAATATATTTTGTTATTTTAATGTCAAGGACACATGGACCATTAGTAATGGATATAATGGCATCTTAACAACAAAGTTCTCCAAATACTAATATCAACCAATGTTGGTTGAGAAATTCATATGCCGAATGTAGGGGACAAACCAGTTTCACCTCAACATTCAGAACAAATTGAAAATTTAGAAACACAAGAAAAAGGTACAAAAAGACGCCTTGCTTCAGACGTGTGAAATCATTTTAATATAATTCAAAATAGTGGTAAAGAAATGGCTAAATGCAAGTATTGTCATAAGGATTATGTGATGGGGTCACGCAAATATGGAACATCAACTCTATCTCGTTATCTATCATCTTGTAAACTAAAGCCTAAATATAATGATGTGGGTTCTATGTTAATTGATCATGAAGAAAAGTGATGAATTGTAGTTTTCGCGGTGGATGGAAAGAGGTAGGTGTTAAAACGGAAAGAAATTCCCGAGTATCGTTCTCAAAGGAGGGAATTTGAGCGGCAAGGAGATTAAGCACAAGGGTGTTTAGTGTTTGAAAGCTAACCCAAGCATAGTAAGAAATGTGCATGAAACATAATGAAAATAAGGAACAAACAATGGAAACAATCAATTGGAAAGGAGGATTTGGATTTTGCAACTCATATAGGTATCCTTGATTTCCTAAGATATTAGGCTAGCAACACTTAGATTATGAAAATGATACAAGGTCACTCACACCACCGCCACTCTCGTGGTCAATGGACTCACTTCTTAGACCGTAATGTCATCCTTGTGATCACTAGGCTACAAGGGGCATTTTGTCAAACACGTTGTGTGCCTCTTGTCTTCCACTCTCCCTTTTCTCAAAGGTGAGAGGGAAATGTGGATGGTGAGGGCTAGATCTACTCCCTACTCTCGTAGGTGAGTATTCCTATCCTACTCCTCTAGTGCAATCGGATCCTAATTGGCATAGAGTTGAGACATCCATCCCAATCCACAATCAACTCATCAATCAAGCAATTGCAAAACCTAATTGATCAAATCAAAGCTCGAGAACATTCATATAAAATTGCTCAATCCAAATCCACAAAGATCTATCTAATCATACTTGGAATTGAAATAGCAAAAGGCAAAAGTAATGACATGAAATTAAAAGGAAGACTTAGCTAGGAATTGAACTTTGAACTTGAACTTGAATGTTGATCACAATCTTGCAACAATGGAATTCTTCTCTAATTCTAATCTAAACCTAAGAATTTCAATGTGGAGTGAATTGGGAGAGATCTCCCTAGGCTAATCCTAGAGAGAGAAAGTCTAGGGTGTGGAATGGTTCCGGACTGAAAAACCAGAAGAAAAACTTGGCTTTTAACCCAAAAATCGCGCCCGAAGTGGTTTGGCCGACCCGCTGGACGCGGGCCAGACGCGGCGTCCGCCCCGCGTCCTGCCGACTGTGCGCTATGGCGCACGTTCGGACGCAGGATCTTTTCGGCTCTCTGATGGACGCGGGGTGGACGCGCGTCCAGCCTGCGTCCAGGCTCTGTTTCTTCGCCCAATTTTGATCTTCGTTCTTCGTTGGTTCTTTTCGATTTCGCCCCTTAAGGTCCTCGGGTTTCCTCTCCAAACTAACGGCATTTTCCTTCTTTATGCCCCTTTTCACCTACCAAACAATTCATGATGTGTGGAACGGGTACTAAGACAATATAAAGCATTTTAGGGTATTTTAAGACTAAACCATTCATAAAAGCCTTAACTTGTATACTAAACGATCCACAAATAACCTTATAAAAGTGGTATCTTTTGCGCTTATCAAAAAGTTGTGTGCCAAAGAAATTGTTCATAATGTGGTCCGTGAGATAATAAGCATGAGCACCATTGAACATGATTTTTTTTATTCTTTTGTTAAATATAAAGAGAACTAGATAGTTACACAAGTATTTAATTTCGGATTGCACATTCATAAGTTAATACAGTAGCAACATATGTCTATAAGTTTTATTAGAGGGAAAAGAAGAAATTGAAGAATATCTTGAAAAGTATTCCTAGTAGAATTTGCTTAACTTATGATCTTTGGACAACATGTACAATTGAGGGATATATTTGTTCGAGAGTCATTTCCATTTTTGGTCCTACTGTTATTAGGGCATTGCCAATTTTAGTCCACTTCATTAATTTTTGCCAAATTGCAGCCAGTCTTATTTAGTGATTGCCACTTTTAGTCCACCGTTAAAATTTTTGTCAAATAATTGTCCAAAACAGGGGTATTTTGGTATTTTCATGCTTTGATCATCTCCTTAACCCTTTGTAGTAGTTTTCCTTACACATTTTCATCCAATGAAGAGGTCCGGCGAAAGCCATGGCTTTGTAATGTGGCTCACATGGCTTTCGTTGGACCTCTTCATTGGATGAAATTGTGTAAGGAAAACCACTGCAAAGGCTCAAGTAGATGACCAAAGAATGAAAAGACAAAAAATACCCCTGTTTAGCACGACCATTTGACGAAAATTTTAACGGTGGACTAAAAGTGGTAAGGACTAAATAAGACTGGCCGCAATGTGGCAAATATTAATGAAGTGGACTAAAATTGGCAATGCCTCAATAACAATAGGACCAAAAATGGAAATGACTCATTTGTTCGACTACTCATTATATTGATAATAATTGGAAGTTAAACAATAAGATATTTTCCTTTTGTGCTATGCCTCACCACATACTAGTATTCAGTTAGTTAAGAAGCTTCTAAATTGTTTGAAAGGTGGGGAATAGAGAAAAAAAATTGTTTTCTCTTACTTTCGGTAATGTTTCTACTAAGGATAGTATGCAAAATTTCTTGAAAGGACAACTTTGTTTGCAAAATGATTTGTTATATAATGGAGAATTTTTTTCATGTGAGATGTTTTGCACATATATTGAATCTTATTGTGCAAGATGGGTGGAGATTGATTGGTAATGCTTTGAATAAAATTAGAGAGAGTGTGAAATATGTTGAAGGGTTAGAGGGGAAGATGAAAAGTGTTTGAAGAATGTGTTGAGACAGTTGGTCTTCAATTTAAAGTTGGCTTGTCAACAGATGTGCCCACTAGATGGAACTCTAAATATAAGATGCTTGATATATAGTGCTATTAAGTACCAACGTGCTTTTAGTAGTAACATCTCCAACTTCTACTAATAGAGCCTATTTATAACATCCAATAAGATATATAAAAAGAAACTTAATTAAACATCAATTGCTAGACCCAAAGGGGAATAAATCCAAGATAGAGGAGATGTTACCGCCGCAGAAAACCCACACAAGGGTGCCTACAAGGCTAAAGTTTCTAAAACCCCAAGAATATAAAGTCATCAACATCATGGGCATACAAGCCTGGTGTCCTAAGCACCATCAAAACATCATCGTAAGAATAATACTACAAGTCAAAGAGAAAACCCATAGTCATCAAAGCTAAACAACAAGAGAGATCTAAAGGAGAGCTAGAACAAAAGAGATCTACACATCTAACTCCGCTAAGCGCTCTCATCGATCAAATATCCACGCTTGAAAGGGGTTAGTAAAACAAGTAGAAAACAACCCATTAGCACATAATTCTAAGTATAAACCACTCGACCCTGTAAAGTAAGTATACATATATAGATTTGGAAAATAGGTGGTTTAGCATGTAGTCACAAAGATAACATAATCACCAAGTACAAGTATCATCGTAGAAGAGCAATCAATAGGCAAATACACATAGAGTTTAGGTAAATACATGTCTATATACATATAGGCATACCCGTATATAAGTATAGTAATAACTCACACCCATATGCATAAGAATATAAGGATGTAAACAAGAAGATAGCATGCTCAATAGGCAACCACAATATCGTAACGGAAAGACCATAGTCGCATATAAGACCTTTTACTATCATATCTAAAGTGTGGAAATGTGTCTGCTTTATTTCTGTCCTTGTTTCATTATATTCTAAGTCAACATCGAGGACGATGTCTGGTCTAAAGTGTGGAAAGAGCACTTTGTGCTAAAAATGAAACTTTTCTTAAAAAGGCTCTATCTCATTGTTTAAAAGATAATCAAGCCACAAGCATGTGTTATTATTCACTCTATCTTTGAAGAATGCTAAGTCTGTGCCAAAAAGCTTTTCTCTTTGAATAACCTTGAAAGTACCCCTACTTTGACTTCCGAAAATTTGAAAATTTGCGTGTTTGCATGGTATTCACCTCTTATTTTGTAAAGATCTTAGTTAAGGATATCTCGAAGTGGGAGTGTGCACCCCCTAATTTGAGAAAGATAAGTTAAGCAAAACCCGAAATTGAATAATTACAGATAGAACATGGGGCAAAAGGAGAGCTTACTAGTGAGTATTGAGTGAAATATCCCTTATCCCAAAGTAAAAGGCATGAGGGGTTGTTCGGAGAAAGATTAGAAAAGGCAAAAAGGCCAATCCCCGAGATAAGAACCAAGGAAAGCCATCTTGCTAGGTTGCGAGCAACCATAGTCTTCAAAATGCATAAACGGTCTACCTGGAGTTGGTTGCTCGCATGAAACGATCCTAGGAGATGAGAAAATTGAGATGAGGTAAGCCGCTTCGCTAGGGTTCAAACACCCATTGCACTGTCTTCGAAAAAGCATGGAGCTCCATGTGAAGTCGGGTCGTTTGATGACGTTACCCTAGGAAGGGAGAAGAAAGAGTGACCGCCCAAGCCACTGGCGGAGAGCGGCCCATGTATCTATCCTCACTTACTTTTACGTTGGGTTTTGGCGTTAGGGAGGCCGATTGATTAGGTTGTGTACATTGTTCCCACTAGGGGGCTCAGCTTAAGGCTTTCACACAATAAGAGGTGAGTAAAATTTTGGGATTGCATGCTTGGCATTGTAAACATGTTTTACCAATCCAAACTGTGACCGACAGGGGTTTTGCTTTGTTTGAATATTCATAGCAGTGTATGGCACATCTTTATCATTCCTTAAAGATATTGTGAAGAATTTCACATCTCCTGGTAGATCATGTTTTGAACAAATCTTAACCATCAAGATATATACAGGTATAGCTTAGATACTTTTGGCATCTAAATGAGAAGGCTTTAAGCGTATAATTTGCTCGTGGACGAGCAACCTAAAGTGTGGAAACTTTGATAGACGCCAAAAGTACCTAGCTATTTAGAAGTAATTAAGTTAGAATTCTTGTCAAAACAAAGTTTCGAAAGATGCAATCTATATATTTTCGTGTTATTTTGCTAACAATTACAAAACAGCTTTGTGTGGTATGTTTTGAAAGATTTCCACAGGATCAAAGGCTGAAATCAACCAAGGAAAGCGTGAACGATAAAGAGAAGAACAAATCCAAACAGGGACACGCAAAGACCAAGACAAAAACAACAAAGGAAACGCAAACGGAGAAACTCCCGTCCACGACCCCCACAACGCGTGTGGGCGTGTGTGGACTAATTCCAGAATGCATCCACGCCTACCCAAATGCGTGTGGTTGGCATGGACCGGCACCATAATCCTGCGCGATATTTTAGTATAAAAGGGACATTTCAGCTGGGAGAAAGGGACCGTTTGTCAATTTTTCACTTCTCATATTTAGATTAGGGTTAGATAGGATTAGTGAAGGGAGGAAGAAGTCCTTGGAGAAGAGAAATTTGGATCTCCATAGCCTTGGAATCCTTTTGGGTAAACTCTTTCCTTGTTATTTGATTTCTCTTTGGAATTCTTTCTTGCACTTTCATTTTTCCTAAAGATATTCGCTTTTTGCTTTGTTCTTGTAAATATACTTTGCTATTTGAATGATATGATGTTATTGAAGCCTATGAAGGGCTAGACCTTAGGATAGGGGCTAGGAAGGATGGAGATTTTGTGTTCATGATCTAAAATTGTTGAATGGGTTTTGATTTCTTTGGGATTATTGAAATTGTGTGTATGTTTTGGATGAACTTGTTGGATCGAGGGCTCCGATCTCTTCAAGGATATAGGATCATTCCTTTGGCGAGATATCGCAAAGGGATAGTAGCCCACTATTCACATCTCCCGCTCTCAGTCTGAGAATATGAGATCCGGAGGGAACTTGTAGGCAAAGTGTTCGATAATATTCCCCAACCGACTGAGGATTGGGAGCTTGAGTGTGACGCCACTCAAGACATTGTTCCAAGCTCCTTCAATCATTTCTCATGGGAAATCAAATCTCTCCCGTATGCTTTGAACCAATCTCCATGACATTCTAGGCCCCATCCACCTTTACTTTCCATTTACTTCTTAAATTTACCCAACCTTGCACTATCCTTACAATATCCCTCTATACTCTATTTCCTTTGCCCTTGTGTTGTTTAAACTAAAAAAGATAGAAAGATTTCACTCTCCAATTTGCCATCCACGAGAGACACGACACTCAGGGAGTTCAAGACTCTTCGTTTTAACATCACCCTTCATTCCATTCTTTACCACTCGTCCATATCTCACCGCTAAACAATCAACATCACATATCTTATGAAATAGGTTTATACATAAGTATAACTTGTAAACATAGTAAGGGTAAATCCTTCAAAATTCATTGGGTAATCAATATCACGCTCTCAAAAGAATAACCATACTTTAATATAATACTGGAAGATCTCATCATTCATTCTCATCATTCTAGGGAGGAAGGGACCATCTCAAATGACTCTGTAGGGACCCTGTCCCGAAGAACATCTCCCAAAGTCAATCAATATCATCATTCATTTCATTTATATCAATATAGGGAAGAAGAGTTCATTAGCAATGCATGCACGACTCTATAGGGAACCAGTCCCAAAGAACATCTCCCTAAGGGAGGAAAAGTTTCACAACACGGTGAAAGGCTCCGTAGGTGACCCAGTCTCGAAAACATCTCCCTAACACAATCAATCTCAAATTGGAAACAGGACCGCTACCTTTAGTGTGCACATCCCTTAATTAGGATTTCAAGCCCAGCGAGTAATAGCTCAAGCCCTAAAGTAACCCAAGATTTTTCTACCAAACCACTTTTACTAATCCAGGATATTTGGACTGGATTAACCATTCATCAATCCATCGCATCAATTCTTCTAAAGGGATCGCAACCCAATCAAGTCCTCCAAATATATGCATTTCCTCACATTTCAATATACTAATATAGCACTTCAAAACCTTTTCTTTCAAAACGGGTTTTTATATATAAATAGTTAAATACTAAATATACTATAAAATAGGATATAGAGATAGGTTTCCAAAATAGAAGGTTAAGTGTCATCATATACATGCATACATATATATATATATATGTGTGTGTGTGTGTGTGTGTGTGTGTGTACACACACACATATATACATGTTCATATTCTCATAAACCTAGAGTCAAGTACCTGAATCACATACTTAGACAATAGTCATCCTTTCTCATCAAAATGCCCAAAAGAGTCATCAAATTAATCATGCTCACATTTCTATATTTATCACACCAACTATAATACAAGTCATGCTTAAATCTCAAATGGATAGATAGGAAAAATCATGCCTTAGTCGAGAAAATGGTTTCACACAGTAGCACATACCAAATAAATATTTCTCAGATCAAACCTAATGAGCTAAGAACCAGTCTGAGCTCACAGTAGCCGGACCCAAGAGGCAGCAATATGCCTTGGACCGCCACACGGGCCCCGTGGGCTCACGGCCTTTAGGTGGCGGGGTAGGGAGCCCTGCTACCTTACGGAAGCTACAACACGCTGGGCTACCGCGGCTAGCCCCACATGTTCAACCAGAGGAGAGGTAGTGTCCTCCCCGATCCAACAACTTGAAAACCTCCATTAACAGACCTCCATCACTTCCACAACATCCAACATCAACGAAATCACAACAATGCATTATTTCCACACCATCTCATGATCAAGCATAACATATATCCTCAATATCAGACATTAAAATACAAAAAAAAAATGCATATATAGAGCATCACACACAAATCATAAGGAAAATACTCTAATTTTGGGTTTCCATGGGTTATACCTTAAGCTTGAAAGCTTAGAAGTGTGAATCCCTCTTTCTCCTTCAATCATTGGTCATTGCCTTCACCTCCTATACCCCATACAAAGCACATAATGCACATATTATTCATACACATACAACCTTCATGCATATATATATAATCTAGGGAAATGATGAAGAAGAAGGAGGATGAGTAATAGTGGAAGAGTATGGAAATGTTATGTAGAACTCAAGCTTACTCTATGAAGATGGTGACCTGCATGGTTATTATGGCTTGATTATTTTAATTGATGCATCATGTATAGATGATGATGATGTTTGTGGTGTTGAAGAAATTGTCTAGTTCCATATGAATTTTCAATCGCAACTATTATTACTTAGACACTAATTTGAAGGCTTGAAGAGTGGATTGATTTGAAGATATATAATTATATTGTTGTTACTCGTTAACTTGTTATGTTTGGATTTTCAGATACTAATATACTATATTACTATGTGTAATGTGTTTATGTTGTTTGATGTGTTTTGAATTTTATGATTGTGGATTTGTGGTGCGAACTTTTAGAATATTGAATGCATTTAGTTCTATTATCATATATTTGATTTTAAATATTATTTACTATTTAGATTTAGATTAAATAATTTTTTATTTTATTGGTGGCCCACGAGCCCGCATGGGCGGGCTTGGGCGGTGTATTTCCCAGCGTGCATGCTTCTCGGGCTGGCCCGCAAAAGCCCGCCAAAAATAAAGCCAACGATGGGGCAAACTAGCTCGCATTGACACCCCTAACAATAAGATGCAGACCACACTGAGAGGCTAAATGAAGAGGGACAGAAAATAATCAAATTTGTGACTTTTAGATACAAGATTCATATTCCATCCACTTGACTACCCTTGCCCACAAAGGCAAAATTCTCTCACCCCAGGACCTCCACACCCTGGCCCGACAAGATAGTGGATGGATAAATCACAAACTCACAGTAACTCAACGACCTATTAAGTGAGAAGATCAATGTTTAGTGTCTACAAGGATCCATCAGGTGATCCACTTAACTACTCTTTGTCAATGGTAAAGGTTAATAATAGACTTAATTAAATATTGTTATACATGATATTCTTATTAAAACAATAAATATCATTAATTAATAGAACTGTAATAAATTCAAGATTATAATTATTGGATGTCATTACAGATGTATAACTCTATTTACAACAATCACCAAAATTTCTAAGAAATAACCTATCATATAGGTGTTAAAATCCTTCGTAATAGGGGCAACCAATTAACTACAATTAAATTAGTAAAATTTTTGACTTGGTAAGCACAAAATTACAAATTTGACTTCCCACGGAAGCGGCCTATTTACCTTCTTGATTTGAGTTGATCAGATATGGATAATTTAGACTGATTTACATATTTATAGTCTTTTGTTGCTATGGTCACAAGGCAAGATTTACACGCACACCCTCGAATAGTGGTTGCAGATATCCCTTATCAGTAAAAAAAAATCCTTTATACTATTTTAGTTGTTATTATTGAAATTGAAAGATCCCTGCAGGGCCGTATCTGAGTATGTCTAACATGTGCGGCCGCACAGGGCCCCTAATTTTTGGGGGCTCCATATTTAAAAAAAAAAATATTTATATGTATATATAGTTTACAAAAATTTAGGCTAAATGTATAAAGATTGGATCAATTTGTGACAAGATGAAATTGAGCCCAATTGACAATTGCTTTAAAAACTATATATATATAATTATATATATATATAATTATATATATATATATATAATTATATATATATATATATATATATATATATTTCCTAATCCAAAAAGATTGCCAATTCCGTTCCGCAATTATATTTCATAAATCATAATCCACATCTCAATTAGACAATTAGCAAATTCTCAATTCCCAACCTTATAAAATAAGGCAATACCATAACGAAATTCGACAATTCAACAATTCCCAATTCACAATTCGGTAATTTCATAGATCGCAAACCGTAACTCAAGTAATTCTTCAATTCTTCTTGAAACAGATGAGTTGTTTTCCAAATGTTACTATTGCATACCGACTATTATTGACTATCCCGATTACTATTGCCTCTGCAAAAAAGACTTTTTCAAAGTTGAAATTGTTAAAATCTTACTTACGATCAAGTATGTTGCAAGAGAGACTCAATGGATTAGCTTTAATCTCGATTGAAAATAAGCTTTTAGAAAAAGTTGATATCAAAAGTTTGATTGATGATTTTGTGTCTAAATGTGCATGATGCATGTCACTTTTTAAATAAAATTCTATATGTATTTTTTATACAATATTTATATTTTGATACAACTTTTTGAACAACTATTATTTATATGTAGAAATTACTCAAAAAATGCCCAAATTAAAATATGGCACAGGGCCCCAATTTTTATTGGAACGGCCCTGGATCCCTGTACAAATAAATCATATCAAATGAAATGTTCAAATAATGCAACATTTAGTATAAGTACTCTTTAACCTTTTTCTATATGAGAAGTTTTGAACAAATAGATTTTTGTCTCTTATCTGGTTTTAGTATAAGACTGTGTTTATTCATGTCATTGAAATGCTTTTAATTTGACATGACATATGGACTTCTTTTTTCTATTTTAAGAGCCTACGTGAACTCAAGAGTGTAAATGCTTGCAATTTTTTGAAGTCTTTTAATTAAACTGACAAACGCGCAACAGATAAAACGGAGAAATTTGACAAATGGGCTTCATTAAACTCTTTTATTTATTAAACATGTTAGTCAATTAAACTAATGAAACTTAATAGTTTTTTTTTTCTTTTTTTTAGCAACTAGTAGTTGCACCCGTT